>JAKGUB010000196.1:367500-590558 GCA_026261675.1 Hippocampus mohnikei
CACGGAGGGCAGCGAGAATCTGGCCGAACTCAAAACATTTCCGCCCTGCACACACGCGGCAAAGTCACGAGTGGCGCCGAGCGGCGCCAAGCGGCCATCGCGCGGGGAGGTGGTGGCGGCCTCTCGCCCACCTGGTCGATGAGGCTGATGGCGTCTCGGATGTTGATCTTCTGGTAGGCCTCCCACAGCTCGCTCTTCCTGTACACCGACTTGCGCAGCAGGAGCTTGCTCAGGTGATTCTTGTCGAACTGCTCCCATCTGGCGATGACACGGTCACAGCGCCATGACGTCGCCGGCCGGCTGCCGCCGCCGCCGCCGCCACCTCACTCACTTGTCCCGCCAGTGGTGATAGCCCTGAAGGCCTGCGATGTCCTCCACCGCCGTCAGGATGTGGTCGAAGGCCTGAGCGTGTGACGCACGGCCCGTCAGTACTTTGCGGCATGACTGTCGACAACGCGATGGAGCGCGGCGCACGCCTCACCCTCTCGTGGATCTCCTCGTTGATGGTGGGCTTCCTGCTGGTGGAGCGAGGAACTTTCAGCCACTTGACCAGCGGTTTGATGGTCAAGCCCTATGATGCACGCACGCAGACTTAGAAGAGGGGGCCTCCGTGATGTGGAGCAGGATGTGATTAACAGATTAATTAATTAAGTAATTAACTACTTAATTAGTTAATTATTAATTACTTTAAAACGTAATTAAATAAACAATTAAGTACTTACCCAATTAATTAATTACTCGATTAATTAATTAATAATTGGCTACGTGGCCAATTAACTAATTAATTAATTAATTACGTAATTAATTATTTTACGTAATTAATCTGAGTTAATCAGTTAATCACATTAATTAATTAATGAATTAATGTGCTCACGGAAAAATGTTGAAAGGAGCAAAAACATTCCCACCAACGGACCTGGCAAACAGGAGGACATCCGCAACGCTAGCGCCGAGATGCTAAGTATCTGCTAAGTGGCAAGCCGTCGAGTCGGTTAGCAAGCGTGCATGGCAAGCGTCGGAGATTGACCTTCCGACATGCTTAGCCCGCGCGAGAAACGACACGTACTCGTCGCTACTCCTCAACTTTGCGAGCGCGTGAGCTTGCGAGGGAGTGGCGTGCCGCCGTACCTGGAACATGACGGTGAAGAAGACCACCACGATGGTGGTGGCCACAAAGTAGTCTTTGGCCTTGACGCGTTCGCCGTCCAGCAGGACCACCAGAGCGAAGGCCACCGCCCCCCGCAGGCCACCGTAGGACATCACCACCTGGTCGATCTTTTCCAGCGGGACCAGACGGAAGCGGTTCAGGACCCAGGTCTGACCCACCACACCTGGCGCAGCGGGAAGTCACCCTTTGGTTTTTTGTTGTTGTTGTTGTCTTTTTTCGACGAGGGCCACTGACCCGCAGCTCTGAAGATGAAGATGAAGACAAGCGTGCAGGCGACCAAGCCCGTGTCCCAGGCCCACTTGGACTTGTCGACGGCCGAGATGCCGAGGAAGATGAAGATGAGGGTCTCGGCGATGCTGGCCAGCGTTTTCATGGTGTACTTGACGGTGGTCCGAGACTTCTGCGAGATGTTGGCCTCCACGTACTTGTTGGCGCCGATGCCGCAGAACGTCATTCTGGACGAGGCGGGCGAAGCGCGTCACGTCTCCAGCCGGCCGAGCGGACGACGCGGCCTCGGGAATCAGGTGTCCCGCCGTCGGGAGACCGGATGCGTGTCCTTCCGCGCTTCAGATGTCGGACGACGAGCCCGTCGGGATGTTCGAACGAATCGACGACTATTCGGACGGCGGCTTGATCGTTTGGAGCTGCTGCTTTGAGCTGGATGAAACTGGCCACGTCTCAGCTCTCGCCAGAAACCGAACGGCTTTGGGAAGCTTCTAAAATGAGACGTTTGCGAGCGTCCACTTTGACTGCGGAGGCGGCGCGCCCCAACGTCGTTGGCGGGCGGCCAACGTCACATTCCGCCTCTACGGTGGAACGTCAACTTTCCCATCGAGGCGACACTCCCGTTTTTCGACAGGGGACTAAACGGGAGTGTCGCCCGCAAACACCGGCGTTCTGATTTGAAAAGGTAAACGTGAGCGTCGGCATAAAGGTCTTGGACTTACGACAAGATGGCGGACAGCGAGAAGAGTTCGGCGGTGAGGTACGCCAGGTAGACCATCAGGAAGACGAAGAGCGGCTCGATGATTCGAACCTTTTTGGTGAAGCGCGTGATGAAGCTGAGGAGGACGGCGAAGACCAGACCCACCAAGGTCCCGCCCACGCTGACCACCAGGAAGGACGCTAGCGCGGGCGACACAAAAACCGCCCGCTGACTTGAGCTCCTTCGGCGCCGCCGGGTTGGGGGTTTAAAAAAAACTTTTTGCTTCATCTTACCGATCCCTTTGACGTAATCGGCCGTCTGCACGTTCTCCACTCCGACTTCCACAAAGGAAATGTAAACCTTGTACAGCACCTGAAAGGCACAAAGACGAGAACTCCCGGCGCTCAACAGATCTCGACGACGCTTCCGGATTGCAAAACGAGCCATCGGGGATGCGGTCGGCCGGCGTTGCGTCGGGTCGAGGCGTAAAAACCGGCGCGGGCCGGGTCAATCTGGTCCACTTGCCGGCGGGATTAGCTCATATTCGGAGTTCTGATGAGGATTAGCCACGGGCGGCTTATCTGCTCAAAACTTTAATCGTTCAACGCCCCGCCGCCAATCAAGTCTCCGATGCCGTGGAAATCCGTGACGGTTGTCCCTGCCCCGGCGGACCGAGACCTCTTAAGGAAGGCTACGCAGCGGGACGGGCGTCAAAGGCTGGACGCAAAAAGGAGATCGGCCTGCGCCGGTCCAAGCGGACAAGGTTCTCCTCCTGAGAGGCGCTTTCGCAACCACTCCCAAACCAAATGGGGCTGGCTTGCGCGTCGAGATCCGTGCGCGCACACCTCCGCCGCGAAGGGGTCGCCGGGTCCGTCAACCGCGACCTGAGATCCATGTTGAACTTCACCGAGCCCCGAAGCCTGCGGACCACCGGTTCGGTCTGCCGTCTTCATTTTTATGTGACGACTTGGTAAAGGGGAGAAAGCGGGGCGGAGGGGGGTCCGGGCTCGCGAGATGGGGACTTTGGTGACTTGTGACACGACAAGAGGCGTCTCTGCGGTCGTGGACAGAATTGGTCTGCGTGACGTGTCCGAGACCTGAAGCGAACTTGAAAATGGAAGGTGCTTGAATTCACACTGACCCCCTCACCCCCGCCCGCCGAGCCAGCTCGTCTCCAGGAGACGACGAACGAGTTGACGCAAGCCGCTAACCCGCTCGTCTCCGGGCCATCGAGATCTGTCAAAATGAAATTACGGCCAACGTTTGCGAGCAAGTGACCCCTCCTTTTTTTTGGGGGGGGGGGGTGACTGGAACAGGTAGCTGGCGTCCTTGAACGCATCCTTGGGACGCCTTGTGGTGTGACGCCGACAACTCGCGAGTGGGAAAAGGGGACGGATTGTTGCCGGGGGCGGACGAGTTACGGCCGCAACTAATAAGCCTGTCGGCGAGCTCGACGAGCCGTCCGTGGGAACGTCACGGTCCAGGGCGCATTCCTGGCCCTCGTCCGTGGTCACCGCGATTTAAGGCCGCTGACGGAAAGGTCGTGGTCGGCGGGGGGGGGGGGGGGTCCGCCGCACGTCGACACGGTTCCTGCATCCGCTCGTGGGAAATACCCGGAGCGGCGGCGGTGCCTCGGGGTTTGGACCGGAGAGGGACCGTCACAACGCTGTGCGCGTGCGTGCGTGTGTGCGTGTCATCACCACGGTGACGGCGTCGTTGAGCAGCGACTCTCCGAAGACGATGATGAAGAGCATGTCGTTGACGTGAACCTCCTCGAAGACGGCCAACACGGCCACCGGGTCCACGGCCGAGATCAGCGCTCCGAACAGCAGGAAGTCCATCAGGCCCGCCTGCACACGGCGGTCTGAGAAGGCGACAGGAGACACGCGGGAATCGCACGCGGACGAATTTGCGCGCGAGGCGATGCCAGGCGAGGCGGGCGGGCGGCTGACCGATGAGTCCCGCCAGGCTGGCGGCATGAAGCGCGAAGCCCGTGCAGAAAGCGTTCCACAGCGTCCCCGCCACGGCGTAGGTGAGGATGGCGCCCAGGTTGTCGAAGAAGAGGCGGGCAGGCATGAAGTAGCCGGCGTCGCCCACGATGGTGGGCAGCAGGAAGAGGAAGAAGAGGGCGGGCTCCAGCTGGTACAGCTGCTTCTCGTTGGCCAGCAGGACCAAGCCGCCCAGCACCAGGCCCAGCAGGATCAGCAGGCAGCTCTCAGGAACCACCGTGGTGAAGCGCTGCGACAGGTGGAACACTGACGCACACCCGCCACATCGTCACCGGCGCCGGCGTTGGCGAGCCGCGCCCTCTAATGAGCCGGCTAATGAACGGGTCGAGAAAGGCCAGCTCGGCCTTCGCGCCAACTCGGCTGTCGGACCCTCCACTTGGACGCCGGACCGAAGGCCGACTCGCCGCTTAGCTTTGCGCCACGCCGATGCATTCAAACGACAAAGGGAGAAAAAAAACAAGCGACAACGACCGGGCACGGCGAGGCTTCCCGGAAGTTCGAGTGAGCCATGTGGGAGATAAAAAAGGCGAACGGGCTCAGCCGCAGATTTGGAAAACATCTTCATTGTTGTGACGCAACACACTGCGCGTTCATGTGTGGCGGCGAGCCATCAACGTGTGCGTGCGTGAAGCCTTGACCGACACGTACCAGAGTCGTCCCGGCCATGCCTTCAAAGGGGTCAAGTTGTCCCCAAGCACCTTGAGGCCGGAACAGAGCGCCGTTGCACGCCTCCTTTGCGTATTTTGGGGGATGCCGGCAACGACCGCCAAGTGAGCCCGCAGCGAGAAACACGACGCATCACTTCGCCCCAACCCACTTTGATCGATCGGGACCATGGAGCTGTCATGGTCCGTGACGTCATCGCCCCCGCGTGCGTGCGTACTCACGGATCTTGGCCACGCTGGCCACCAGGAGCCAGACGGCGATGACGTATGGGGTCTGCACGTACGTCCACTCCCACTGGACCACGCGGTACCCCCCGCCGCCGTGGTTCCGATGCTCCTCGGCGGCGGCGGGAGACGAGCCGGGGATGCCGACGGAAGCGGCGGCGGCGGCTCCGCAAGCCGCGAGCGCCGGCAGCAGCAGCAGCAGCAGCGGCGGCAGAAGCAGCGCCGCGACGCGCACGGGCACCAGCGCAGGCATGTTCCCGCCGAGCCCGGGGGCGACCCGGCGCGACTTATAAGCGCAACGGCCCCCCCGGTTAGGAGAGCTGGGGGGCGGGGCCGCCGAGTCACGTGAGCCCGGCGCCTCGGCGGAGCCCGCCTCGTGACGTCACGGCCCACCGATCGGTGACGTCAGCTCTCCTTTTGGACTTGAGGCTCACGCACGCGCACACGCACGGGGTGCGTGAGTCTCTCCAAGTATTAGTCAACAAGGGTGTTCCAAATTCATTTATTCTACTTGCATGTTCACCCAGTAAACAATGAGAACAAACTTTTATTTAAGTTAAAAATGTTTCCAAAAAAACCCAACCCAAAATAAGTCCTTTAATGGTGGAAGTGGAAAGTGGCGCCTCACCCCCCCAAAAAGATTTCAGTGAAGTACGCACGCGCACGCACGCACACACGCACACACACACGCGCAGCTGTGTAGCATCAGCTAAGCGATAACTTGGTGGGGAGCAAAACTTCAAGTTGTGGAAAAACCAAAAAACAACATGTTCAAGTCTTGCTTGTGCCACTTGACTGACAGGGCAAAATGTCCAGTTTTTGGACTGGGTGGCGTGGCGTGGCGTGGCGGCGCTCTGGCATCAGACGTCCTCGCCGCTCCTGTTGAGGCCCAAAGCCTGGACCACGTCCATGCTGACGCCGCTCTTCAGAGTCCTCCTCACTGCGCACACGCGTCAAACGTTGTCAATCGCACGCCAAACGCTGCCAAACTTTGCTAGTTTCGAGAACAGGGGTGGCCAACCTACGGCTCACGAGCCGCATGCGGGCCGGTTCAATGCGGCTTTCGCATGACCAGCTCGAAAATGCCTCGGCGGCGGCGCTCTCAATACACAAACGAACTACGCCAGCCTATCATCAATCCCGTTACTTGACTGACATACAGGGCAACCAAACCAATCAGATGACCAATCAATCACCGCTTATGCACAAACAACGCTGCTCAGCGCTAAGCTAGTCAGCTTCAAAGGTAGGGCTGCCCAATACGTCAAGCGCGATCAACCCGGAGCCAGCGGACTGGTCCCGAGTCAAGCGCGAGTGTTGGGAGGAGGAAATCAGGAGGGAGGGGGAGCAGGGGGGGGGGGCATGTGCACGTGCGACGTTTGGTGGCGTAACGCGCTTGTCTGGAACTTTTGTCGTCAAAACAGACGCAAGCCGAGATGGCCGCCGCGATGTCCCCGGAAAGCCGCTCAGACGACCGCCGCCCACTTGCTAAGCGCGACGATGGCTATCGTCTGAGCTCGGATTAGCGTGCCGCGTGTTGTCACCACAACACCGACCGCGACGACGAGCCCAAACACGGCCAACACGCGCGCACAACGACCTCGTGGTGGCGGACACGGTCTCGAAACTCAGGACCGCCGCCCCCTCGCCAATTCTGCCTGACGTCATCGGCACGCTTACTGGACTTCCTGTTGAGTCGGGACCGCTTCCGGGTCTTGGGACTGGATGTCCTGGCCGAGGGGTTCCGGGTGACCGACTTGACCAGACGCTCCATGATGTCGTCGGCGGCGTCGTCGTCCTGAGGCGGCGACGACGACGGCAAAGACGACGGACTCTGGCGGCCCGCGCTCGCAGAACCTGCCACGGGCAAACTCGAGTCAGAGACGCCACAAAACGACACTTGCGCCTCCGGTCCGCAGAAACGGCGAGAAGCAAAAGCCGCCGCCCGTTCAGAAGCAACGGCGCGTCAGCCGAGCGGGCCTGCTTTCCGGCTCCATTGACGCCGCGGACATTTGATCGGTTCTCACTGCGGGTGGTGCGCGAGCGCCTCGGCGGACGATCTTCGGTCAGCATCTGGGTCATGTTCCGGTGCTCCGCCTCCTGTCCCGGCTCCGGCGCCGCAGAGACGGGGGAGGGGCTGTCGGAACGCGGCACCGCCCCCGAGAACTTCTCCGTCTGTGACCCCCCCCGGGACGGAAGCGTACGTTAACACGTGCGGGCGGGCGGGCGGGCGGGCGGGTGCGTTTGCGCAGGCGCGTTTACCTCGGTGATCATCTTGCCTCGCGTTTTCGTCCTCTCTCTGTGTTTTTCTCTCTTGCTCTTGAGCATCAGCACCCGCTCTCGCGTGGTGCGGTACTCCAGCGAGAACTCACTGATGATGCGGCAGAAGGAGGTGACCTTGGTGTCACGCACCGACGCCGCCGGCTGACCCAGGAAAAGCAGGAACGAGTGGAACCTGACGCACGCACAAGCGTTCATCTTGACGATTGGCAACGTTGCCAGAAAACAGGAAGAAGCCGATACAACCCGAGGCTGCCGTTCGCCCCCCCCCGACGCGAACGAGATGGGCCGAGCGCTCGGCGCCACGCTGACCTGTTGACGACCCTCCTGTGGACCACCTTGAGGATGACGATCCGCTGCGTGCAGTCCTTCAGGAAGTCGGCCATCTTGTTCTTCAGAGCGCTTTTGGTCTCGTGCTTGGAGACCACCTTCAGGTTTTCCCAGGAGGCTTTGCAGCGTCTCTCCAGCTGCACCAGATTCTCGCCCAGCAGCTCAAAGTCCACCTGAGGACGAAACGGCTTGAAACGAGAACAGGACAGGACGCCGGCGGTCGTGGGGGGCGGAAAGAAATGAAAAGAAAAAACCCCGAAGTAAATATATGTGAGAACGGAGGGGGGAAAAAAATGACTGAAAAGAACAAGGTACGGAGATGGCAAAAGAAAGGCCGAGGCCGACAGACTCGTAGAGGGGGGGGGAAACGATGAAAAATGCAATGCAATTTAAAAACAAACTATGAAAAATGCAATTAAAAGAAATAAATTAAAAAACGATGAAAAATGCAATGCAATTAAAAAAAACGATGAAAAATGCAATGCAATTAAAAAAAAACGATGAAAAATGCAATGCAATTAAAAAAAAACAAAAAACTATGAAAAATGCAATTAAAAGAAATAAATTAAAAAAAACGATGAAAAATGCAATGCAATTAAAAAAAACGATGAAAAATGCAATGCCATTAAAAAAAAGATGAAAAATGCAATGCCATTAAAAAAAATAAATTAAAAAAAACGATGAAAAATGCAATGCAATTAAAAAAAAAACGATGAAAAATGCAATGCAATTAAAAAAATTAAATAAAAAGAAGACATTCATTCCTGGAAAAAAAAAAGGGAGAAATTTGGCGAGAGGCGCACGCGAACGACGGGGCACCTTGGCCGAGCGCGTGACGGCAGGAATCTCCGAGTAGACGTCGGAGGACTGCGGGTGCTTTTCCGTGATCAGGTTGCAGGTGTGATGAAGCAACGACTGCCTGTGGACCGTGTCCTTCACCTCGGCCACCTTCTCCAGGTAGGCCAGCTCAAAACCTGCGGCCTGCACGTACGCACAGAGGGAGGGAGGTCAAGCGGCGCAGATGCGGACGGGCGAGCGAGCGTCGGCGAGCTGACGTGGGAGCCGTTGAGGAAGTTGCCGATGGCGAGCAGCGTGGCCAGGATCCTCCTGAAGGTCTGATTGGCGGCCAGCTGCTCCATGGCCAGCTTCAGGTCAAACAGCGGCTCGGCGATCTCCTGCCGGCCCAAAAGGCGTTTGGGTCTCAATCGCCGCAACGCCCCCCCCCCGCCCCCGCCCCCACCCCAGCCGCCCGCCCCACCTTCTCCAGAGCCTCGTAGTTGAGCTTGAAGGACCAGAGCTGCAGGCGGGGCGTCAAGGCGCCGACGGAGGCCAGGCTGGAGAGGAAGCGCTCGGCCGGCCCCAGCGGAACCTCGGGATTGGCCAGCTGGGCCTCCTGGATCTGACGCTTCTCCTCCTCCGTGGGCGTCATGCTCAGGATCTTCTGCGGAGACAAAGACAAAGGCAAAGGCCCGTTGCGCCGCCGCCGCCCACAACCGTTGCTTCCTCTCTCGCCCTCCAGCAAACGGGCAGCCATTTCTCATGAGCGCAAAACGGCGGATCTGCGGCGTTTGCACGGGAAAACCCCAAAGGATTGCGCAACGACCGAACGGGCCACCGATGGCCTCGCTTGGTGAGAACGTTCCAATTCTGCTTGTTCAACAGGAAGGAAAGAAAAATCATACAACCACCCCCGGAGCAATTCGAATGTGCCACCAACCTTTCGAGACATCAATTTGGGCTCTTTGCTGGGGTCGAAAACGCAGAGCCCGGCAGAGTTCAAGCAAGTGCACTTTTGCGCCAGGGCTCCCTCTGCTGGCGTTCGGGGTGTCGCGCGCACTTGACTGAAGTTGGCCTGCCTGCCCGCCCTCCCTCCCTCCTCCCTCCTTTCCTCCTTTCCTTCTTTCCTTCCTCCCTCCCTTCCTACCTTTCTTCCTAACTTCCTTCATTCCTTCCTGCCTTCCTTCCTACCTTTCTTCCTAACTTCCTTCATTCCTTCCTGCCTTCCTTCCTTCCTTCTTCCTCCCTCCCTCCCTCCCTTCCTTCCTTCCTCCCCCCTCCCTTCCTTCTTTCCTTCTTCCTTCCCTCCCTCCCTCCCTCACTTGCTTCCTAACTTCCTTCTTTCCGTCCTTCCTTCCTTCTTTTCCTTCCTTCCTTCCTTCTTTCCTTCATTCCTTCCTTCCTTCCTTCCTCCCTCCCTTCCTCCCTCCCTTCTTCCTCCTTCCCTTCCTTCCTTCCTCCTTCCCTCCCTCCCTCCCTCACTCGCTTGCTAACTTCCTTATTTCCTTCCTTCCTCCCTCCCTCCCTCCCTTCCTACCTTCCTACCTCCCTCCCTCCTTCCCTCCCTCCCTTCCTTCCTCCCTCCCTCTGTTCCTCCCTCCCTACCTCCCTTCCTTCCTTCCTCCTCCCTCCCTCCCTCCCTCCCTCCCTCCCTCCGTTCCTCCTTCCCTTCCTTCCTCCCTCCCTTCCTTCCTTCCTTCCTCTCTTCCTCCCTTCCTTCCTTCCTTCCTCCCTCCCTCCCTCCTTCCTCCCTCCCTACCTCCCTTCCTTCCTCCCTCCCTCCCTCCCTCCCTTCCTCCTTCCCTTCCTTCCTCCCTCCCTCCCTTCCTTCCTTCCTCCCTCCCTCCCTCCGTTCCTCCCTCCCTACCTCCCTTCCTTCCTCCCTCCCTCCCTCCCCTCCCTCCGTTCGTTCCTCCTTCCCTTCCTTCCTCCCTCCTTCCTTCCTTCCTTCCTTCCTTCCTTCCTCCCTCCCTCCCTCCCTCCCTCCCTCCCTACCTCCCTTCCTTCCTTCCTTCCTCCCTCCCCTTTCATCTGGGTTGCTTGCGAAGCGGCCCGGACGACTGATGGGTGAGAACGTCACGTCGCGGGTTTGCCTGCGACGCGTCCGTCGGCTCAACATCGGGCTCCATCCGTGTGGACGGACGTCGGCCAAAGCCCGCTTGAGTCACGCTACGTTTAGGCGAGGGCGCTAAGATCGGGTTCGGGGTCGCCCGAGTCCAGTACGGTCGAGTTCGGCTCCGGCCGCTCAAGTCGCTCGAGGGCGTTTCTGACCGTCGTCCAACCCCCCCCCGCAGCTCCGCGGTGCGGCCGAGCGATGCGACCTCCCGGTCCTGGAGAGCGGGCGAGGAAAGAGAATCGGCACCTACCTCGATGCCCTCCTTGCTGATGGCAAACTCGTCAAAGTTGAGGATGGCGGTCTTGATGACGTGAACGGCGGGCAGGACCGTCATCCCGATGTTGATGGCGTTGCTCCGCTTGGAGTCCAGGACCAGGATCTCGGTCTTCTTGGTCTCCGCCACTTTCTACGCACAAACGACCGGGCGGTCAAGTGACGTGGGGGCGGCGGCAAAACAACGGTAGGACGGCCGCAAAGCGGCGCTCGGACGCCCAGTCGGACGTCACAAAAAGCTCCTGGTGGCAATTTGGATGCGGCCTCATCAGAGCCTTTGAGATTCGCACAATTGATTGGGCCTCAATGGAGGACCTCCAGGAAAAAAAAATCAAGCCGAGGTTGGAGTTGATCCACCCTCCGAGCCTACCTTGGCGATGGCCATCTCTTTGGCTTTGGACTCAAACAGGTGCTCGAGCCGCCCCGCGTCCACTTGCACCTTGTCCAGAGAGGCCCAGACGGTGCCCCGGCCAAAGCGGCACTTGGCGGGCGGCTCCGTCGGCTTCAGTTCGCGCCAGAACAACTTCACCGTCTTCTTCTTCTTCCTCCCCAACGGTGGCGCCGCCCCGGATGAGGGCGGAGGGGGAGGTGCCGGAGCGCCGGGGAGGGGCGGCGGCGGAGGCGGTGGAGGAGGAGCCGCGGCGCCGGGCAGGGGCGGCGGAGGAGGAGGAGGAGGAGGAGGAGCTGGGGCGCCGGGCAGGGGCGGCGGAGGAGGAGGAGGAGGAGGAGCTGGGGCGCCGGGCAGGGGCGGCGGAGGAGGAGGAGCCAGGGCACCGGGGAGGGGCGGAGGCGGTGGAGGAGCCGGGGCACCGGCGAGGGGCGGCGGCGCAGAAAGACAGGAAGAGGCCGAGTCCGAGGCGTCCATGTCCAGGACGTCGATGTCCTCCTCGTCCAGGAGGTCCGAGAAGTCCAAGTCTTTGATGCGGAGGCTGGCGCCGCTCGGCTGAAGGTGGTCCCACGCGTCCCCCGGCCCACCCGGCGGCAGCGGGGTCATCTGGGTGCTCTCGAGGTGGTGGGCGGGGCTCTCCACATCCACGCTGCTCTGCTGACGCACGTAACGCTTCTGAACACACAAACGCAAGAGTCAATCTTTCCCCAGAGCTTTCCCCAGCAGGGCGGCGACATTCCGAGATCTCAACCACCTGTTGCTCTTCGGCCAGTCTCGCCCGCGCCACCTGGGCGGAGCCTTCCAGCCCTTCCAGCTCGGCCCGGCGGGAGGCGCCGCTCTCACCGGGAGCGGCCGACTCGGCCGACCGTGCCTGGAGGCTGGATAGGCGCTCCAGCACCCGGCCCCCCCGCCGAGCTTCTGTCGAGCCGTCGCCTGGGGGGGGAAACAAAGATGGCGCTTCAACTCGTTGCCAATTCTTGACCAAGTCTGAAAAGACGTTCAAAAACGGGTTCATCGTGTGGGGGCGTTGCCTCACCGGGCAGCGCGCGCTGGTCTCCCGGAGCGCCGTCGGGGGGCGTTTTGGAGAAGAGCATGTCCAGAAAGAACTTCCTGTCATCGGACAGCGTGCTGACTTGACGGCGGATGCCACCTGAAAGCACGTCACGCGACTGGCGCTGCGGGGCGGGAGGTTCACCTGGGTCACGCGCCACCTCTGTGTCAACATACACGCACGCCAATCAGGACACTGGCATCTTGTCAGCATGCGTGAAGAGGCCGTTGTCGTGCAAAAGGCACCGTTGGCCGCGAGTCCTCCATTTTGCCGGCTGTCCTCCTCCGGCGCGGGTCCCCGTGCGACGGCGTCCTCGGACGAGGGCCGCTCGGCGCGGCTCAGGTGTTGACTCCTCCTCTTCTTCTCCCATTGGGTGGCGGCCAAACTGCGTAGGAAGGTGTCTCTGTGAGGGGGCGGAGTCAAGCGTTAACCGACCGGGCTGCTGCGCCCTTCGTCGAGGCTCTGCCCCTTTTCCTTTGGAAAGCAGGAGCCAATGAGGGCAGGAGGAAAATGCGCTTGATTTCAAATCACTCAACAAACCCGCACCGCCGATTAGCCATCACCCAAGTTGTCCGCATCACCGGCAAGGCAGCACGCGCAAGATGCACGTTTGCAAAACACACACACACACACCCACACGCGCACACACACACACACACACACACACACACACACACACACACGCACACGCACACACATGCACGCACGCACACACGCACGCACGCACACACACACACACACACACACACGTCCGTAAGATGACAATAAAAACACAAGTTCAAACTGGGAGTGACCCACACAGACTGGTTGCAAGCCCAATAGTAGGGGGGGGCCACACGCACAAAAGCAGCTCCCAGCATGCACAGCTTCAGCCGCTGGACTTACTCAAACCTCCTGAGAACGGGCTTGTCGTCCGCGCTGACGTGACGCTCGTCCGGGCTGCAGAGACGCGCGCGCGCACACACACACACACAAGACGAGACAACACGCGAGCCGACGCGTGACATTAGCGCGTCACCGTCACACGTCGACGCGGCATAAACGGGCCCGCGGAACAACAACACGAGACCATCACCCGAGAGCGGCCGGCGGACGGCAAAACCGATGAGGTCGCAAACCAGGAAGTAGGGAGGAGGGGCAAAAGGAGGAAAGAAGAGGCGACGACTCACCAGTGGAAAACGTCATCCTCGCTGCGTGAGGAAAGAAAGAGCGCAGACAAAAGTTTTGAAGCGGTGCCACCGGCGGAAGCCAGGGCGCTCAACTTTCGCGTGGTCTCGGGGGGAGGCGTCACATAACATAAGCCCCGCCCACCTCGCCATCCAGCCGGGCTACTCACTTGAAAGACGTCTCGTTGACACCGGATTGATCCGAAGGGGACCTGCGCACACGGCGCCCGCGTGAGAAGCGAGCGAGCGAGACGGCCGACCGACAACGGACGGCGGTCGCACGGCACTCGGCGCAGACCTGCGAGAAGCGGGCACGTCCCGAGAGACGGTCGGCGTGTCCCGGTCTTGGCGGCCGCCGGCCTCGGACGAGATCCCGGCCTTGCTGCTCAGACCCAAAGAGGACGTGTGGTGGCTAGTCCTGCCGGAAGGGAGGGAACGCCCAAAGTGACGAGACCCGACAAAACGAGAGCGAAAGGAAGGAAACGGGCGGCGACGGAGAGGAAGAGGAGCGCTTACAGGCCGGGCGGCGTCTTTGCGCCGTCAGGGCGATGGGAGGGCGGCGCTGGAGTGGGAGAGCCCCGGAGCGACCCCGAGGGGCTGGAGGCGGGGCTGCCGGGGTCCGAGGCGGAGCCGGCCGAGGACGCCGCGGGCTCGGCCACGTTGTGGTCAGACGAGCGCCGACTCCTGCGGCCTTCCTGCTCACCGGCGGCGGCCGTCTTGCGACGCTCTTTCCGCACGTGAGGGGGCGGGTCCAGTGCGTCGCCGTCCTCGTGACGCAACGTTCTCTGCACGCCAAGCACTTGCATAAAAGCTCACCCGCCCCCGAAAAAGCCGAGGACCTCAATTGTGGCTTTCAAAAGGAAATACAGTGAAACTCCTCTACAATGAAATCGTGTTTGAACTTTTCAGCCAGCCACGGGACGCTTCGTAGTCCTCGATGGCCACAGTTAGCTCTCAAAGGCTAAAAACCTTACGCTGTTAGCGTAACCCTTCCGTTATACCACTAGCGAAAGGACACTTTGATTCTCTCCTCTTTCATCTCAAAATGCTTTAACAAAAAAGCGAATGAGGGGAAAAGTGGTTAGGACTGCACGACTGTCCGTGTTTCATGTTATGTGTTGTGTTTATTATTTTACTTTATGTTTACTGTTTTGTTAAGCGCTTTGTTTCAGCTGCCGCTGTTGTGAAAGCGCTATATAAATCAGCATGTATTGTATTGTATTAGCGTATTCGCGTAAAAACCTTACGCTAATTAGCCTTCAAGAGCTAACTAGGCCATCGAGGACTACGAAGCGTCCCGTGGCTCGGCGGACATTCAAATAAACGAACGTTTCCTCGAATGCTTAACTTGTTATCATGCTAAAAACAGCCACGGGACGCTTCATAGTCCTCGATGGCCTAGTTAGCTCTCGAAGGCTAAAAACCTGACGCTAATTAGCGCTCCAGTTAGCGTTATAAACCAGTGTGGTGGTTGCTGTTGCCGTTTCCGAATGAACCAGCCGAGGTCGCTGTTGGATAAGACTTCGTTGTAGTGAATGTCTTCGCGAGGCTGGAGCAGAGAAAATGATTTTGTATAACGCAACAGGGGGGTTCGTCGTATAGGGGCAGGAGAATGGGAATTGTGTTTATGCATGAACATTTTTTCACATAAGGGGGTATTTTCGCCCATGTAGGTTTCGTTCTAGAGGAGTTTCACTGTAAACGACATCCGCCGAGCCGCCGTTCGCCCCGCGCGCGCGCGCGCCCCCGCTACCTCGTAGATGGCGAACTGCGCCCTGAGGTCCGGCTCGGCGGCCGCATGGCCGAGGTTCCTGCGGACCACGTCCTCCATCTTGAGGCTCTCCAGACAGTCGGTGACGTCGTAGAAGGAGTCCTGGTCGGGAAGCGCCGCCAGCGTTTTGTTGACCAAGGTCATGGCGAAGACCAGGAGCTCGCAGTCGCAGGCCGTCCTCTCGTGGAGGACGTCCATCACGTACGACCACGGCTTGACGCCTGAAACCCGCAAGGGCAGTTTGGATGACGGCGGCGGCGGCTCGAAAAGGCAAGGGCACGTTTCCGTGCGCGCGTACCTCTGCGGGCGTCCACGGCGTTGACGGCGCGGATGAGCGTCGGGCTGTTGGACTCTTTGTATTCCACGAAGACGATGAGGAGCTTGAGAGACGTCTTGGCCAGCAGGCGGGACTGAGGGCGGACAGAGCGCAGCGATGCTTGGCGCCGGCCGGCTCTCCCCTCGCCGCGGCGCCCGGCGGTCTCGGCGCCACTGACCTGACTCCCCGTCAAGGTGTAGAGCCACTGCAGGGTCTCGCTGTGGTTGATGACGCCGTTCATGCCGTCCACGAACAACATGATCTGACTCAGAGCTGAGAGCAGGCGGAGAGAGGGCATGAGCGGACGGCGAGGATGGCGAGGATGGCGCGGTGGGCGCGGCGCGACCTCGCAGGATGTAGTTCTGGTAGTTGTGGTCGGCCTCGGCTCCGACTTTGACCAAGCACGACAATCCCTCGGAGGCCACGAACTCCGGAACCAGGTCCTTGTCGTCCTGCGGCGACACGGCGACGGGTGACGCGGCCGCGACCTCGCGGGCGCCGGCGCCGCCGCCTTACCTGGAAGAGCTGCTTGAGCGAGAAGAGCGAGCGGCGCAGCTCCGGGCCGTGACTGTTGTACAACTTCTCTGCAAGACAAGGCCGAGAAAGGGGAAGTTCACGTCGTCGCCGCGGCAACGCCATCACCGCGCCCTTCCCGCCCAACGCACTTTTCGGCCAGCCGATGCACTCCACAGCACTCGGGGAGTCGGCCGCCAGTCACCGATTCCCCGAAAACCGCGTCCGAGTCTCGGCCACACGCCTTTCGCCGCCCCCGCCCCCAAGCCGAGCCGCACGCTCCCCCGCAAGCGGTGGTCAATCTTGTCAAGCTTTGGTCGCCAAAGATGCTAACGCTGCTGCGCCTAACGATCAGTTTGATCAATCCGCGTGCACACACACACACGCAAACACACATACACACACACGCACACAAAAACACGCACACACACACATACACGCACGCGCACACAAAAACACGCACACACACACACACATACACACGCACACTTTTTTTCTCACTCTGCACACAAGAAATCCTGCATCTAAACAAAGACTGACGCCAAAAACTAAACGCAAGCAGAGCATTTGAAGTTTTTTTTTTTTTTTTTTAATTGAGAACAAACGCGCTGTCGAAAGCCATCCAAATGAATCGAAAGGAGGCGCTCACACTCAAATCCAAACGAAACAGGTCGGCAACTCCGATCGGCCACGCCCAGCCAGGAACAAGTCCTCATCATCGTGACACGTTCAAAAGTTCCAAAACGCTTTTGTGACGCCAACTCGTAACAGCTGACTGCTCGCGAGTGTGTCACACAGGATGTTGACACGCACGCACACACACACACACACACACACACACACACACACAC
Organism: Hippocampus mohnikei; assembly: GCA_026261675.1. Classification (NCBI taxonomy): domain Eukaryota; kingdom Metazoa; phylum Chordata; class Actinopteri; order Syngnathiformes; family Syngnathidae; genus Hippocampus; species Hippocampus mohnikei. The sequence goes on from JAKGUB010000196.1 coordinate 384,325, forward strand.
ACACACACACACACACACACACACACACACACACACACACACGCACACGCACACGCAGCGTGTTGTGTGGAGACAGGAAGCGGTCCCGATAAAGTTAGCCTGGTATTTCCTGTAGAGGCAAAAGGAAAAAAGGAGAAGAGGGAAGAAGTCCATTTGAACCCCCCCCCAAAAAAAGGGGAGTGGAGAAGCCGACTAAAAGTTGTCGCTGTCAACAAAATGTCCTCACAAGTGTGCGACTCTCCGACGGCCCCCAACGTCAACCCGACCAGGTGACGCCACCGAGCGCAACGTCGTCGCTAGGCGACGGAAAAGCACGGCGACCGAAGCCGTCTCACGTCAGCGTGCGGCGGCGAGCGCACCTTCGCACCGCTGTGACCGACTCCTGCCACGCGCGCCAGCGGAACTCATTGGAAAGCAACACGAGGGCAAAAGTGACAATTACCCAGGATGGCGTGGACCCGCACAGACAAATGCGTCCTCAGCGTCAAGAGGGGCTTCTTCCCGTTCCTGGAAACAGACACAAGGCATATTGCGCCGATGGGCTTTGTCGCACAATCGTCGCGGCGCGTAAAAATGCCAAGCGCCCGTGAGACGCCCCCCCCCCAACGGGAACGTGCTTTGGTGTGCGACGAAATTCGAGTCTCGCCAGTGACTGAGCGCGTGCGCCCCCAGACTGCGAACTCGATACTTCTTGAGTATGCGAGTGTTGATCCAAGGGCAACGCACATTCTAAAAATGTGTCATGACGCCGGCGTGCCAGGATGAGGGCATGGAAACTTGGACAAATGTGGAAAAGGGGGGCTGAGGGAACCGAGCAAAAAAGGACGCTTTCATTGGCAAGTGAAAAGTGGTGAAGGCGGATTGGGAGACGGCGCGGGCCAAAGGCCCCCAGTTTGCCGCGCCACGCGACGGAAGGGCGCCGGCAGGAACGGACTCTTCGGAAGGAAGGGGCAAAAGGCGGCCTTTCTTTGGAGCCATTTCAGGGGGGGGGGGTGTTGAGGGGACGCGGCGGTGCTGGGTGGCGACCTCGGCTCGCCGCGGTCACGTGACCCGAGCCGGGAAAGGGCTGATCGGTCCTTAGCTGAGCGACCGTAACCGTGATGTCATTTGCAGTCGTCAGCAAGTGGCGGCAGAAGGCCCCCCGACGCTTCCGCAAACGGAAGGCCGCGTTGGGATGCGCTTCCAGCAGAAATGTGGGGGGTGACTTCCTCCTTTTAAGGCTTTTTTTGGCTGTGCAGATAGCCAGCGGTTGCCGCGGCGACGGCCTCTTACGCAACATCCTGGTAGAAGTTCTCCAGCTCGTCACGCTGCTCCGCCAGAGACAGCTCCAGGTCCAGGTAGTTGCCCTGAGGACACACCTGCAACGTGCACTCCTCCAACACACACACACACACACACACACACACACACACACACACACACACACACACACACACACACACACACAGCAAGCAGTGAAATGAAAATCGTCGGGCCAAATCGGGAAAGAACGAACAGGTGGATGTCGACGCAAAAACAAGCGCGTCCACAAACGTGCGTGGCGGCGGCTCCCGTGGGCGGGGCCGCCGACGGCCCGTGCAAGGCGACCGGTCCGTTCGCATTCTGCCAGGAGCGCAAACACCCTTTCACAATAAAAGGCCACAAGTTTGGACGCATTGGCGACGGCGGAGAAGGTCTTCCTGTCGCCTCGGTTGACAGGAAGACGGCGCTCTTATCGACACACGCGCACACTCTTTGCAAGCCACGCCCCTTTCCTTTCCCACAGTGCGCGGCAGCCGCCATTCTGACGTACACACAAAACCACTGGCAGGTGAAGAGAATTGCAGCATCCTCCACATTTGTAACCCAAACTCCAACATTCCAGACGGTTCCAAACGCAAGTTAGCGCACGGAAGAGGAGGAAGAGGAAGGAGCGGCCAATCGGGAGCGAGCTGGCGCTAGTGTGCGTGCGTGCGCACTGCTCCAAAGAAGCGCTTTCGTATCGCGGCTTGCCGGTCAAAGTTTCCGATTTTGCGCCTGGAAAACAAAAAAAAAAATGAACTCAAGCAAGAATCAAAACTTTGCAAGCCGTTGCCAATCTGCTGAGACCGTCCCACACAAGCGGGTTGGCATGCCGCTGACGGCGCCGACGCGTGGGAAGCGCAAGGGCGACAGCCAACGCTCAGCGAGACTTGACAAGCGCCGCCGCCAGCGCAAAGCCGTTCCAAATTTCAGAAGCCGAGACGCTGAAATCAACCCGACCCGGCTTTTAAGCGACGACGCGTCCGCGGCCGACGGTTGCCCGTTCCGTCCTCGCCGCTTTCCCAGGCAAGCTCGGTGCGGCTTCGCTCGCAGTGGAAAAAGTATTTGCTTCCTTCCCGTTTTCCATTCCAGCTCTTTCCAGCGACAGTGGTATCGCTGGAATGAGTGTCCCTACATTATAGCCAGGAGGCGTGGCCTTTACGGCTCAAAGTATTTTTAGACAATACAGTGAAACTCCTCTACAACTAAATCGTGTTTGCGACAAGACATTTTTCACAACAGGGGATTTTTCACTGTAGCAAATTTGGTCTCAGATGTAAACACACACACAACCACACACACACAACGTATGTGTACTCTATTTTTATTCCAATCTTGTCTGAGCTGCTTGACATCCAAAGGTCCGTTTTGTCGCCATTTTAGCATTATAGCGTCCACGCTCGTCTGAATCTAACAATAACAAATACTTCTGGACCCGGTGGCTTTTCTTTCCACCATCTCACTGTCTCGACCTAACCCTAACCCAAGACAGCGTTGCTCAGCTGATGTCTTGCAATGAACTTTTATGCCAGCCACGGGACGCTTCGTAGTCCTCGATGGCCTAGTTAGCTCTCGAAGGCTAAAAACTTTACGCTATTAGCGTAAAACCCCTTACGCTATTAGGCGTAGAAAAAAAAGTAGTGTGTTTCCGGTAACATGAAATTTCAGCATAGGGTCGGTAGGTCGGACAATTTTTTTTTTTAAATCTTTTTTTCTCCCTCCCTCCCCCGTCAAAAACGTAAACAAAATAACCATAAAACATAAAACAAGGAGACATTGAAACCAGTGCTGGATGCTCGTCTGCCAAAGAGGGGAAGCTCAATTTTGGTTGACATCATAAAATGTGTCCGTTTATTTATACGCAAATTCTACTCTAGCTCCGTTCCTTTTCAAGAAAATGATCTGTGACCCTGTCATACCAACAAGGCGTCTTTTCCCGGTACTTAATTAGTGTCCTACAACTATAGGAACTACAATAAAATCCACCAGAAATAAAAGATTACTTTGTGTTAGAGGAATTTATGAGCAAAATTGTATCATGTTTAAAGTTTCATTTTAAGTCGGTCACATCCAAATCGTTTGGGTGCGTATACAGCACCCCCAAATGCCTGTGCACAAAGGCGCCGGCCACCTGGCCAGAGGGCCATTGGAGTCCACAATTAGCACATCAAGGCAGGTGGGCGATCAAAGGGGAGAGGGCGACACTAGGTCACAAAAGGGGAATGGATAATTTGGGAACAGCGGTTGAACGACAAAAGACGATTTGAGAACACCCGTCGCGCCCAGGCGACATTTGGCCATCCGCAAAGTCTGCGACATGTTGATTTATCTTAGACCAGACAGAAAGGCGCCAACGTACTGGTGGTTCAAAGCTTAAACGCAGGTAACCAATCACTACCGAGGGGCCGGACCGGGGGTGCGGCATGCAAATATCGGGGGCAGTGTTTTTCTTGTATTTTGCATATGTTACAAATAAAAGGTCGAACTCGCGGAGGGCGGGGCTCGAAGTGTGATCACGGAGCAACTAAACCGTCGTTCGCTCTCAGAGATCCGCTTCCGTACACATTGAAGACAATTTTCCCTGTGTGCCGAGTCGTTTCTTTAACTTTGTCAGAGAAAAATCTCTGACAATTTGTCGCTAGTTGTTTGTTTACAACAAAGAGTGTCGCTAAAATGATTAGGAGAAGTTTCCAGCTCAACTCGGAACAGAATGAGAGTTGAAAAATTGCTCGCGACGGACCTCTACACTAAAAGCTTGGTGACTGGCTCATTTCAATGTCAATCGAACTGGCACACAGGCTCAGACAGATCATCCAATCTGATGCAGAAAAGCCTGGCGTCCGGTACCCTCCCACTGCCATCCAGTCCCAGAGATGACGAGCGTGCGTGGGCGGGACAAAAACCAGCTTGTATCCAATGACTCGTCTCCGCTCAACGCATTGGGACAACCTACGCTGAACTCACTACCGTTTACAGCACAGCGAAGCTGCAGGATGACGAGAAGGGAGTCGCGTCGTAACCAGTAAGGAAGCTGATTCGGAGCAAAAGTTGAGCACGTTGTAGCGCATATTTAGTCAATGACATGTACACACAATGACATTTACATTCATATATTTGATTACTTATTCTTTGACATTTTAGGGGAAGCCGAGCTTCCCTTGCAGTCCAAGAGCAATCGCCACTGATTGAAACCCCCGCTCGGCGGCGAGCGAGTTGGGTACCCAGCGGCTGGGTGTTACAGCCATCTCGTTACCTCTGCGTCCCGCCTCCTAGATGGCCCGTGGTGTTCGTCAAATAGTTCGTTGAATCTTTTCGATACAGCAGTGGATGCCATTTTCTTAATATTATGGTGCGAGCATGCGACTGCAACGCGGTTTAAACTGTTGTCGGAGATCGTGGCCGCCGCCATGATTCAATGTTGTTGACAGACGACAGGGCAAACGACGCAACGTGAATATCGCGAGAGTTTGCACCAATGTAAACGCTCTAAATTCATCTTTCCTTTTATTATTTATAATTTTGTCTGTGGTTTTATTGTTCTTGTTTTGATTGTAAAGCGTCCTTGAGTGTTTTGAAAGGCGCGTATTAATGAAATGTACTATTATTATTATTATTACACAAAAATGTAGAAGGTTTGAAAAAAAATACAGACCGTATAGTTTTTTTTCGAGGTAGAAATTCTCGGTCAGTCGGGTTACCGGAAACACACTACTTTTTTTTTCTACGCCTTAGCGTAAGGTTTTTAGCCTTGGAGAGCTAACTAGGCCATCGAGGACTACAAAGCGTCCCGTGGCTCGACGGACATTCAAATAAACGAACGTTTCCTCGAATGCTTTACTTGTTATCGTGCTAAAAACAGCCACGGGACACTTCGTAGTCCTCGATGGCCTCGTTAGCTCTCGAAGGCTAAAAACCTTACGCTAATGCGCTCCAGTTAGCGTTATAAACCAGTGTGGTGGTTGCTGTTGGATAAGACTTCGTTGTAGTGAATGTCTTCGCGAGGCTGGAGCAGAGAAAATGATTTTGTATAACGCAACAGGGGGGTTCGTCGTATGGGGGGCAGGAGAATGGGAATTGTGTTTATGCATGAACATTTTTTCACATAAGGGGGTATTTTCGCCCATGTAGGTTTCATTATAGAGGAGTTTCACTGTACCTGTATATTGAATAGTGACAATGTCATTTGTTTGTTTTCACAATAGAAAATATCCATCCATCCATTTTCCAATCCGCTTATCCTCACAAGGGTCGTGGGGGGCACTGGAGCTTGCAGCCAATCGCAGGCAGAGACGAACAACCATCCGCGCTCACACTCACACCGAGGGACAATTTAGAGTGTTCAATCAGCCTGCGGTGCATGTTTTTGAAACGTGGGAGGAAACCGGAGTACCCGGAGAAAAACCACACACCATGCAAACTCCACACAGGAAGGGCATCAAACCCACGACCTCTGCGCTGTGAGGTCGACCCGCTAACCGGACGACCACCCCAAGATACAAAATAAAAACTAGATGGGGAAAAAAAGGAAACAATATGTTCATTCGTTCATTCATTGTTGGAGTGCAAATAATTGCTCCTCAAATCAAGTCAGAAACAAAACTCCTTCTCGGAGCGAGAAGTGGGTTCGTGCCTGAGGGAGAGATGTATTTTTTAAAGTTGCGTTTTCCCTCATTTTGAATGCCACCGCGGTTAACTTGTTGTCTTTACTATTTCGTTCTCGCGATGATGAAAAGAGACCAGACTCTATTGAAAAAAAGCGCAAGTTTAAGGTGTGAAGAGAACGCCTTTTGACAACTTGAGTGTTTCGTTTCGGTCTTTTGACACCAAAAGAGGTGACGTACGGATTTCAACGTAAAGCCGAATTGGTTCTCAACGGCTTCTTTGCCGGAATGAGGCACCTGGCGCGCGCAACGGCCACGCGCGCGTCGGCTGCGGCGAAGCCACGCTCAACGACGTCATTTGTCAACGGAATTCGGCCAAGGCTGACGTCGCCACCTGCCTTGCTCACCTTTAGGGGCGCGTCCAGCAGCTTGTGTACGACCGGAAGTAGTTGATTGAGCGCCGCGTTCTCGTCCAAGTCAAGCGAGGGGGGCCGCCGGGGTTCCGGGAAGTTGGTACAGATGAAAGGATCCTGGTCCAGTAGGAACTGGACCCGGCAAGTGACCACAGACATACTCAACGAGTCTGCCGCGCCAGCTCGAACATGGGAAAATGACGCCACGCCCGCTCACACCGGCGCCTTTTAACTGAGTTCAAAACAAGCCTAATGCACTAAGAGCAACGACTTCCGCGTTGGCCCTTCAAAATAAAAACGAAGGAGCATAAAAACCAAATCCATTTTGGAGCTCCGCGTGTTCCGTGCACTACCGTGCGTCACTTCCTGTCACGTGGGAGCGAACACATTTACGCGCTGTCACTCATGTTGGATGAAACTTTGATGCCAAAGGCAAAAAGGATCATCCCCAACACACGCGCCCCCCCAAGAAAAAACAAAAACACGTGAAACCACGGACATACATATACAGTAATCCCTCGTTTATCGCGGTTAATGGGGACCAAAACCACCTGCAATAAAGGAAAATCCGCGAAGTAGCGTCCAATTAACACAAACAGGTAAAAAAAAAACATTATTTTAAGTCCGCAAACGGTCTGCGAGAAGCTGCAAAACAGCGAGTCACATAGAGCAACATATACATGTACTCCATGTATATGTAAAACTCCATATATATATATAAAAAAAATATATTTTATATTATATATATATATATATTTTCCAAATATATATATATATATATATATATATATATATATATATATATATATATATATATATATATATATATATATATATATATATATATATATAATTTTTAAATATGTTTGAAAAATCCGTGTGCACTGAACCCGCGATAAATGAACATAAGTAGCGAGGATCACTGTATACACACATATATATATATATATATATATATATATATATATATATATATATATATATATATATATATATATATATATATATATATATATATATATATTATATATATTTTTTTATTGTTATATTGCACTTATCTTGAACTGTGTACAGCTCTCTTTATCTACATTTATTTTGTGCTTGAAAACACGTTGTTTTTCTTCTTTCCACCCCCCAAATATGCTGCTGTATACTGTAAATTTCCCCAGTGTGTGACAAATAAAGAATATCTTAATCAGAAGACATTTTAACCTCCAGCAAACCTCATGAATCATTTAAGGTTTAGAAATAAAGGGAATGTCTTCACAGCACAGAGGTCGTGGGCTCGAATTTGGCTCTGGCCTTCCTGCATGGGTTTTCTCCGGCTACTCCGTTTGTTTTTTTCCCCTGACATTCCAAAACATGCATGGCAGGTGAGTGTGAGCACGGATGGTCGTTTGTCTCTCTGTGTGTGCCCTGCGATTGGCTGGCAACCGGTTCAGGCCGTGTACCCCGCCTATCTGCTCAAAGACAGCTGCGATGGGCTTCAACACGTCCGCGACCCTCGTAGGATAAGAGGATTCGAAAACGGATGGATGGATGGATGGATGGATGAAAGAAGTTTAATCATCCTTATGTTTTCTTCAATACATTTTTGTTTGGTTTCATTTGGGGTGGTGATTTATTTTGATACTTATCAACTAATCGAAATGTTCATCATAAAAGTTTCAATAAAACATTTTTAGGGTGGTGGATGGGCGTCAAATCCAAGATATGCTCAACCCGTATTGTTTTGTGTTTTTTGTTATTGTCAATTGTCCTTGGGTGTCTTGAAAGGCGCTTATAAATAAAATGTATTATTATTATTATTATTATTATTATTATTATTATTATTATTATTATTATTATTATTATTATCTAAAGTTACACGAGAGCGTCCTCTTGCGGTCAGTCCATCACACTGCCTCTTCGGGGGTTCGGCGCGCATGAAATCCATCCATCCGTTTTCTGGACCGCTTTGTCCTCACAAGGGTCGCGGGGCGTGCCGGAGCCTATCTCAGCCGTCTTCGGGCAGTAGGCGGGGGACACCCCGAACCGGTCGCCAGCCCATCGCAGGGCACGCAGACACCAACAACCATCCGCGCTCGCACTCACACCCAGGGACAATTTGGAGTGTTCCATCAGCCTGTCATGCATGTTTTGGGGAAATGTGGGAGGAGAGGAAATGGTCTTTGCACATGCCATGACCAGAATTCGAACGAGGATTGCTGCGGCCACGCCGCAGGGAACTAAGCTCGACCGCGCTATCACGGGCTGCACATTCAATCAACTTGGACAAATCTGGTGGCACACAAACTGATCACGTGAGGACGTCGTTACGACGCAGCCCACACGTGACCTGTCAAAAAAATAATAATAATATTTTTTGCCCTTGCGCTTGAAGTCGTATTTTTATGCCACGTGTGGGGCTGCGTACAACATTAAGTCGTGATATTATGAACAAACAAAAAAAAAAAATACAATTTCATAGACATTCACCGGTAGCCACCCCGAGCCTTGCAGTGGCCGAACACCGAAATGGATCCCGGCGTCCAAGTCGTACCTCCGCTGGTGAAGCAAGCAGACTCTCAAAAGTCCATTGAAATGTTTTTTCCTCGCACTGCCAAGCTTTTCGTGATGTCATTTGCAACTTTTATCATTCGAGTTAAAACGAACGTCGACGCTCTTGTGCGAGGACAGCGCCGCATTTCCAAAAAGCTCCGTTTTGGAAATGCTTCTTTGTCATTTTCTCCGGTCAGCAGAGGGCACTGCGGGCTCATTCGAACGCGCATTCGTAACTTTTTCCATGTTGTCAGCATTCCGAAGGCGGACGCGACGTGATTGACTGCGGCGTGCAAAGGCCACGCAAGAGACTTCGAGGACATAAATGACCTTTGACCTGCGAGCCGAGTCGACACTTTGGCCAAGAGCGCTGCACTCGCCGTCTGCGGGGGTTTAGACACCCCACTCGACCAGGACAGAGGTTAAACGCGGAGCCCCCCCCCACCCCTCCCGCACACTCGGGCGAGGTGACATTTGCCTCCATTCTTCTGGCAAACAACGAGACGGACAAGATGAACGACCAGAATAATACTCCAAGGTCCCCGGACGCACACGTTCACCCTCCGCACGCATCGCTCGACCCCAGACGACATCCGTGCGCGCATCGGAACCGAACGCATCCGCGCAAAAAGAAACACGCGCGCGGACGAAGCAAACACGCACACCGGGTGACCTCGCGCCCACGTGACCTGGAACAAGAGAGCGTGCGCGCCAATGTGTTTCGTGCGTGTGCGCGAAGCGATTGTGTTATCAGGTTCCTGGAGTTTGCCGATAGAGCACGCCAGAGGCAGAAAGACTAGCCCCGCCCCCTGGCTCGGTGAGCCTATCGGGAGCGCGAAGGACTCCAGCGCCTTGAATATTTCCTCTCCAACGCGCGTTGGGCATTTTTGTTTGCCCGTTTCAATGATTGGCAGACTTTTATTGTGAAGGTGTGTATGACCACTTTGGACGTTCCTGTTAAGACCACCGTCTCACCTGGGAAGGCAACTTCCAATGTGGAATCGTCAGATGGGGTGGCGCTCTTGGACAAGTCCAATCTTGGAATCGTTTCATCACCGGGCCAAGGAGAGATGAAAAGATGCCGCTCCCTTGGCAACAAGGCCAAGGACGGCCCTGTTCCCAAAATGAGTTTTCCTCGTTTTTTTTCCGAATTGACGCCATTGCGCAATGGCGAATATTGCCGGCGCAAGCCTCTGGCTTTACCGAGCACGTCATTTTTGTCGCGGGCCACATTTTAGGTCCCATTTTCCCTTGGACGGCCATTATGATTAAAATCATATAAACAAGTCAAGAATAATAGTTTAGGGTACTATTGTTGAAGTGATTGTAATGGGGTGTTTGGCAACAAAAAAAAATGCTTACGTCTCCCTCATTTATGACATGAGAATTTGAAATTTTGGGACATATTTTAGCAAGCTTCATGGAATTTGCCATGTTTTTATTGATTTCGCGGGCCACATAAAATGATTTGGCTGGCCAGGTCTTGCCTTTGACCCCGCATAAAAAAAATAAAAAAAATACAAATAAACAAAGACACGCCGATGACGTCATGGGTTAAAAGGCCAAACGACTCTCGGCGCCCCCAAACGGTCGAGAGTGGAATCTAAAGGCTGAAACTCAGAGGCGGGAATCGGGAGAAGTTAAGGGTCTCGAATCAAAAGGGTCGACGGTCAAGAGCCTTCCATCAAAACTCTTGGGGAGTTTAGACACTGCAAAGAAAAGCGTCGAGCCAAAAGTCAAAAGACTCGAGAGTCTTGGGTTTCGAGTCCACTTTTTCTTTTTCTTTGTTTTGTGTTTCTTTGTGAAGTGTGACAATGACTCCCACGAGTCATGTAGGACTCGTGGGAGTCAAACAGACTCGACCCCCACGAATCGACTCCCTACAAAAATACATTCATGAAAAACTCTGCAAATGTCCACCCAACAGGATTTTATTATCGTTTCACTCAAGAGCACAAAAAGATCAATGAGAAAAAAAATCTTTCCAATTGCGTCAATAAATAAGATTGGATGTCGTTGATCTGATTTCAACATGTTTCATTTGATGAACGCCTGTCCTCCTGCCCTCCTTGCAGATCCTCGTATCTGCAAGGAGGGCAGCGTCAAACAAAGTCAAGTGGAAGCCATCATAACCCAGCTAGTGGCCTGTCACGCCGTTGCCACAAAAAAAAAAAAAAAAAAAAACACCACGTCATATTTAGTGTTAGCCATGCTAGGGAAAAGAACATGCTAATGAACATTTAACGTGAGACATTCTCAGGGGGAAGGAACATGCTAATAAACTTTAGCATTAGCCATGCTAGGGAGAACATGCTAATAAACTGAAATTGAACGGAGGTTTGGAACAGCGACCGTGGTCAGCGTAATGCAAAGCATGCTAACATCAACTCTTAGCCCGAGCCATGAAAAACGGTAACGCGCGCTCAAAAGCCCAAGAGTTCGGAATCCGGGATCGGCGTTTCAAGGGCAAAGTCCACAATGGAGAAAGAGCGCCATTACGGGGTCTCAAATGACGACGAGTCGAGATCCCAGAACTTAAGAATGAAGAGTCGACAGTCTGGCGTCCATCGTCAACAGTTGAGAATCCAGAATGTTCATTGCGGAATCACCTCAGAGTGTTGACTGTATCCCGGTCAAGAGTTGGGGGTCACCAACAATATAGACAGGGCTGGCTCAACACTTGACAGTCACCAGTCTGGAGTCGACGCTCAGGAGCGCCTTGAGTCGAGAGACCCGACTCAAGAGTCGGGAGTCCGGATCAAAAGAGTCGGGAGTCCGGAGTTAAAAGAGTCGGGAGTCAAGAGTCGGAAGAGTCGGGAGTCAAGAGTCAAAAGAGTCGGGAGTCCGGAGTCAAAAGAGTCGAGAGTTATCGTGGATGACCAAGAGCCCTGAGTTCACACACTCGAGTCGAACATCCCGAACGAAGAGGAGAAAGGCTAGAGAGTAGAATCGATGGCCTGGAGTCAAAAGTCCACAGTTCCGCTTCAAGAATCCAGAGTCGAGCACGTTTCCGTCGAGAACCAGAATCCAGAGGATGGAGAAGCGAGGGGAGTGGAGCCAAGACTTGAGAGTCTGAAGCGCAAAGAGCCTTCGGGTCCCGAGACGAGAGTTAGGCGTCGACACTGCGGAATCTCGGCTCACGAGCTGAAACTCCAAAATCCAAGCGCTCAACAGGTCTCGAAGGATCTCGGCTCAAAACCTGGATGGAGCCAAAAGCGAAGACGCTGTGCCTCCGGTCAAGAACAGGAATCAGGCGCTACATGTCCAGGGCCGGCCGCCTTGACTCCGAACATGCCGACGGGTGTGGAAACGCTCGCCAGCAGGAACAGGAACAGGAGACGAAAAGAAGCGCGGCGCTCGATGTGAAAAGTTTGCAAATGGCGACAGGGAGACGAGTGGAAAAGTCGGCGGCTCGGTCCCGCCGCGCCTCGGCCCAGAGTGTCTCGTTCCCGGTGGACCGAGGCGAGCGGCCGGCTCACTGGTTGTTGGGGGCGGGGCTGGCGTCGGGGTTCCCGGAGGGAGGCTGCACGTTGTCGGCCAGGTTGTGGGCGTGCTCCAGGAAGAGGTCTTTGAGCACACTCAGCTCTTTGCTGAGCAGCTTGATTTTGGCCTCCAGACGCTCGTTCTCCTCCTTGAGCTGGTTGACCCTCTGCTGTGTGTCCATGGCTTTCTGCTTGCTGCGCTGGCGGCTCTTCTTCACCGCCAGGTTGTTTCGCTCGCGCCGCTGTCGGTACTCGTCGCTGTCCTTGTCCGCCGACGCCTTCTTCATCTTGCCGGGGGCGGCGGCGGCCTTGCCGCCCGGGGACGAGGGATGGGCGGGCGGCACCACCAGCTGAGGAACCTGCTGCGGCGGGGCGGGGGCGGCCGAGGCGTGGCTCTGACTCTGGATGACGCTCACGCCGTTGGGGTCCGATGACGTGACTTTAGGCTGCGGCGGCCGGCTCATTTGTGTGACCGCTGACCGGCGGGTGAAGACGGCGGGCACCTGAGGGACCACAACGCCGCAGATTCAGATGCCCGTCAGAAAATCACGATCCTTCTTTTCCAAAGTCAACACGGAAAAGCCATACTTGAGGGCGGGGGTAGGGGGGGGGGACGAGGATAACGCTGCATTTTTGACGCCTAAGTCACTCCTTTTTTTCCACATCAGATCGCATTCATTTTGGGTTTTCAAGTTTGACCTCCAAAAGCTTGCGCAACACCAATTTAGCCACGCGCTGTCATTTCTAGCGTTGACATGACAGAGAAGAAAGGAAAAAAAAAAGAAAGCCTGACTTAGACAGCTAAGTCTTATTCCCACAATTAAAAAAACATTTTTTTTAAAATCTATTTTTCGTGAACGGACGCTACAGCTTCTTGTTCTTGTCAGCAAGACGTCGTCTTGGATCCACTGGCGAAAAGGAGGACACTTTGATTCGCTCCCTCTTTCAACCAACAAAGGAAAAGTGGTTCCGATTGCACGACCGTCTGTGTCTTTATGTGTTGTGTTGTTTTGGTCATTTTATGCTCGCCGTTCTTTTGACGGCGGCGCGGGCGTTCGCAGCGGCTCCTCTTGTTGTCTGTTTGAGAGGGAAGACATTTCATCTGTGCTGTACGTTGCACATTTGACAATAAAGTTGGACTTGACAGCGGAGCAAAAGCTCAGCATCCCGTCACAACGTGATCCATTGCACATTTTAATGTGACAAAGCAAATTGAAATGACATTTAAAAAAAAAATCACGTTATGTTATTGATGTTATGTTATTACGCAATAGGTTCAAGGTGATAAGTTTGACTTCGGCATTCAGAAATCCCCCCCCCCAAACATGATGACTATTTGACACAGTAGTAGAGAAGAGGAGTGTCGTTTCGATTTATAAGACACCGAAAAGACTGATCGGAGCCGAATGTGCAAACGCGGTAACTTGTCAAGTCCCAAACGTGACGCCTTATCACGTGCCACGTTTGACTTCTGAAATTTGGAAAAAACAAAATGAAGGAAGTTCTCTTGAGCTGTGTGTGTGTGTGTGTGTGTGTGTGTGTGTGTGTGTTAGCGACCGCGGCGACTTGAACCCGAAGGAATTGCTTCGTTTTGTTTCGATGAATGCCAAAGTCAAACCCTGGCAACGTTTGAACGTGACAACCGATCACGATTCAACATGTCGACTGATGTTCAAACGTCGATTGTTATCAGGTGATGTGGAGCCTTCCTTCTCGGTTTGGCAGCTATGCGCTACGATCACAACAACATAAAAACGACCCCCCCCTCTCCCCTAGACTCAAACAAAAGCGCCCAACCAGCTTTCGCGCCGTGGTTGGTGGAGGCGTTTCTCCGCGGGCCTCGTGCGCATGCGCGACGCTTCCGGCTGGAAACGAGCGCCGGCCGTCTTCTTGCCTGCTGTTGCATCATCGGGGAACTCCGCGTTCACTCGGAAGCCGAACTCTCCAATGACGCATAAACGACACATTACGAGGACAAACAGGAGCGCACGCTCGGCTAAGAGGCTAACGCGGCTAGCGAGAGCGGCTTCGTTTCGCTTATCCGGACTACTTTGTGTACACTTGAGCTCGTCCGCGGGCGCCCACGACGCGATGTCGCGAGGCGACCTGACGCCAAAGTGGACTCGTGGCTCCGTGAAAGCCAACGGCGTCAAACGAGCCCCCAGTACAGTTTCCCGTCTTTGTCAATGTTGACGCCGACGCTACCGCCTAGCTTCTCGATGTCGCGCTAATGGTTTTTCTTGCGTCGAAAAGCTACGTTACCTTGTTCGGGGCGACACTAGCGTGAAGAAGCGGTGACAAATGACAAGGTTGGGACAAAAGTTTGCGCTTGAATTGCCCTCAAAGTCGCCGCGCTCGCGCTGTTTTGGTTTCCAACATGGACACGAGCCGATTGCGAAATCGCTCTGGCCATGTAGGGCAATGTCTAGCGCCGGCCAATCACAGGCGGCCGAGACCCGCCCCGACCGCCGGCTCGACCAATCACGATGGAGAATGGCCGACATGACGCAACCCTGGATACGAATGACGTGTCGTTGAACCAATAGCCTGCCGAACTTGATGGAACCTCATCATCTCAGACCAGGAAACGTTCAACGGTCCAAAATACGAGCGCACATCGAACCGGGCTTGAAACGAGACGAGAAACCTGAGATTAGGCGCCCTCCCCCCGTGACGGCCGCCAGGCTTCCCGCGTTGGTGTCAACCCGGGACAAAAAAAAAAAACGAGTCACTTTTCTTTCCAAAACAACATAGGCAACAGCAGTGCATATTCCAAAAGCTTTCAATGGCTTGTGGAGTCGAACGTCCTAAAATCAGCCGTTCGAGTTGAACTTAAAAAAAACAAAACCTAAGCGACAGCGCCTGTGGGTCACTTTTCCAGTCCCAAGGACTGATCAGGGCGCAGGGTTGCAATTGTGGCAATAAAAGTAACAAAAATCGAAAAAAGAAAATTCATTTGTAATCCTAAACATATTGAGGGTGGTGCTTTTTTATTTTATTTAATTCACCCTTTGTCTTCTCTCCCACGACGTGATTCTTCTTCCACAACCAGCGTCTGTTCCGGCATTGACGTGTCTAATTATGCAAATCGGACGATGGCGTCATTTATCGACTTGCAGCGACTTTTAAGACCAAACAGCTACTTTCCTTCCCGAGGCGTTGGCAAAACTGTTTGCTTGAGTTGTAGTTTGGGCGAGCTGTTTGCCAAATACTTTTCCTACTTTGTGCAGACACTGCTGCCATATCTCGAAGGCTCTAGCGCCACCTATGTAAATACCTGCCAACGTTTGTTGAAGTCAACCCGCGCGGTAGTAGTTGCCGGGAGAAGCCGGAACCGGGACGGACCTCGCATTCGTGGCTGAGGTTCAATTCCACGAAGATGCACTAGAGGGCGCGGCGGCCCAGGCAATCCGAGCGCGCGCGCAAGTCTGGAGACTTTTGGACGAAAACAAACAAAAAAACATTGACACGACATATGACACAGAAAGAACAAATACAACAACGAAAAACTTTTTTTCTTCATTGTTGATTATTGTGTGCGTGTGTGTGTGTGTGTGTGTCGAGTTCACACACACGCCCGAACGCAAACGTCCCACACGCATATCAACAACGCAAACAAAAAACGCACGCGCACACGACTCCAATCCACACGAGCCACACACGTGTACAAAACAAAAAAAATCTTTAAACACACGCGTGCGCGCACACACAAAGATATCCACAAGACACGCGCACTCCAACACAAAAGTCGCACACGTGAATAAGACAAAAAGGCGCACAGGCAGATATCCACAACTCAAACAAGCGGGCGCGCGCACACACGCCGACGAGTGTCTCCCCTGACGCACGCGCGCGCAAGTCCACCCAAGTCTGCCCCATACGCAGATAGCGAGCGAGTCTCACGCGCGCGCTCGCGCGGCTCATGGGTGTTCCCGCCCACCCGGTCGCGCGCTATAAAAGCACTTTGCCCCTCTCCCCTCCCGACTCGGCCGACGGGCGTCTGCCGCACGGACTCGGGGGACGGTGCGCTCCTTTGCGCTCTGCGCTCTTCTCTTCTCCACTCGGCTCCGCGCCACTCGACGCGCGCGCGGGGGCTGCGGGGCGTGCGCGCGGCCGTCTAGCCGCCCCATGGAGTTCCACAACCTGCTGTACGAGTCGGCGGGCCCGGGGGGCCCCCCGTGCCTCGGCGGGGGGGACATCGGGGACGCCGAGACGTCCGTGGACCTGAGCGCCTACATCGACCCGTCCGCCTTCAACGACGACTTCCTGGCCGAGCTCTTCCACCACCCGTCCCGGCTGCGCGCGGCGGCCGCCTACGAGCACGCGCACGGACCCCCGCCGCACGCGTACGCCAAGATGGATGCGGACGCCAAGGTGCTCAAGGTTGGTCACCAACTTTTAGCGCGAAGATCCGAGTCCGAAGTTGAGCCCATCGCATCCCCCGGTTGACCCCCGTCTACTTTTCGGCCACGGTCGCGGCGAGCACTCCGTCGTGGCTACAATCCGACACGAACGGGAAATACGATTCCGAACTCCCGACGGTACGTTTCCGAGTCACGCGGGCCATTCATGAATTTCCTCGGGCGATGACGTCCCGTAGCCCCCGCCCCTCCCCACGACACACCTTGCTCTTCACCTTGGTGTACAGCATGAAATCAAAAGCACAGGTTCAGGGCAAACCTCGCCAGCCCTTGTGCCGCAGACTTGTCGGGGAGCAATAGCGCTTTGGTGGCGCAAAAGCAAAGTGTCGGAAAAAGCGACACCATGAAAGAAACGATCAAACATGAAATCCGAACCTCGACCGGGTGCCGTTTTACTTCCCACCTTCAGTTTTTACCGTCGAGCGCGTTTCTTCTCTGCACATCGGAGTGGCGGCACTTATTGAGGATTTTCCACCCCTTCCATTCCTACACCTTTCAAAATAAAAGCCTGTCTCGTCGCCAATCTGCACTACGGCAAAAGTCATGGCAAGGTCATCGCCTGTCAAACATTCTTGACCGGCACAGCACGAAGTCAAAGATGGCATACTCCCAAATGTGAAACAAATACCAGGGTGGGGGTCTGGGGTGGGGGTGGGGGGACTCCACAAAGAAGTCATCCGTGGACGATGTTGAATGCAAAGAAATGTTGGGGGCATGCGAATGAAGTCTCCTCTTTGAAGACGTTCCGATTCATCGGAGGGAGTCCGCGTCGGAAACAAAATGGCGACGGCGGGCCGCGCTGGTCCGATCGGTTCCAAACACAGATTGTTTTGATGTCTTTTGATTTCCCAAGACGCTCATTCGGCGGTCGTAACCATGCTCCTTGTCGTCCTTGCCCAGGCGGACACGGAGGATCCGTACCAGCATGCGCGCCCGCTGGCCATCAAGCAGGAGCCGCGCGAGGAGGACCTCCCGCCCGCCGCCTACCGGCGCCACGCCCAGCCCTACCACCACCCGCCGCCGCCGCACCTGCAGTACCAGGTGGCCCACTGCGCGCAGACGGCGGTGCACCTGCAGCCGGGCCAGCCCACCCCGCCGCCCACCCCCGCGCCCAGCCCACACCGCCACGCCCTCCACGGCGCCCCCGAACTTCATCATCCTCCTCACCTCCACCATCAGCAGCCGCCCAGGACGGCGGCGGCGGCGGCCAAGGCCAAGAAGCGCGTGGACAAAAGCAGCCCCGAGTACCGGCTGAGGCGCGAGCGCAACAATGTGGCAGTGCGCAAAAGTCGCGACAAGGCCAAGATGCGCAACATGGAGACGCAGCAGAAGGTTCTGGAGCTCAGCTCGGACAACGAGAGACTGAGGCGGCGCGTGGACCACCTCAGCCGGGAACTGGACACCTTGCGGGGGGTCTTCCGGCAGCAGCCGCCGTTGCCGCCCGACACCCGCTACAGGGCGCACAGCTGAGGAGCTCGAGAGGCACGCCGGCATGGCGTCGGCGGCCGCGATGATGTCGCCCGCTACTCCGGATGCGCCTGCGCACACGTGACTTTGCTTCTTCTTCTCTTTCGGTGGCTCGCACACTCGTGCAAAGTCAAAACTCTCTCACACACACACACACACACACACACACCAAGCCAACAATCTGCTCTGCGTCTTTTCACGAATAAAAAGATGTCGTCTCATCGGATGGCGTGGGCGTCGTTTTCCTCATTTTGGCCGGCAGCTACGTGGCGCTCATCCTTTGTCTCGCTCGCTCTCCCATCGCCGCGCCGGACCGTCTGGGCCCCTGCTCGATGATGTCATCACGCGAACCCGCCAGGGGCTCTGGGGTGGCCAGAAAAGAGGAAGCGGCGGCGTGACTCGGCACGCGCGCCATCAAACAGGAAGTGGACTCCTTCGCTGTCCGTGGCTCACACGCGGCGGAGTTGGCCCGCTCCCGCCGCTCACGTGTCTCTCAACTGTCAACCGAAAGATCGATCGGCATCCTGACAAAAACTCATCTGAAGTAGTAGAGTGCCACGTCGTCTTGCGAGCACCCGCAACCTAGCGTTGCTTCACTTCCTTTGTGTGTTTTTTTTTTGGGGGGGGGGGTTGTTGTTTAAAAGCCAAGAGACGACGTTTGCGAGGAATGTGGAGGAGCCTGACGCCGGGTTCCCGATGTCAAGACACACAAATGTGCCACATGTGCGTGTGAAGATTTGTGTGCGGGAAAGACGGAGATGGTGTGTACATGCGTGTGTGAGCCCCCTCCCTCAACAAACTAACATGAACTCTGACCACCTCGTGTATGCGTGCGCGCACACACACACACACACACACACACACACACACACACACACACACACACACACACACACACACACACACACACACACACTTACACAAGTCAAGGGTGAAAGTCTGATGAGTTTGGGTTGTTTGCAGTCAATAGTGACCTCATAGCAGCAGAACACTGGTGGTGGTGATGTGTGTGTGTGTCAGTGCGTTTGTGTGCGTGTGTGTGCGTGTGTGTGCGTGTGTGTCCAAGTGTGTGTGTGTGTGTGTGTGTGTGCTCAAGTGTGAGTAGATGATTGTGGGGCTCAGCGGTAGCAATGCGGCTCAGAGTCCGGGTCTGCTGGCCAGGATGACCGGCGGCGGCTCGATCCTCGTTGCCAACTTGTTGCTAGGCAGGATTCAGAGCTTCGTGCGTTGCGTTTTTGTTGAGGTGATCTTTGGTTCCCTCGCGTGGCCTTCTTGTCGCCAGCTGCTTTCGTCGCCCGCTTCCCTTTATGTTGTCCAACCGATCGGCTCCCTCAAGCCATTGCGTCTTTTCCGGTGGGCCTTTCTCGTTGTGTCGCGCGTCCTTGCCTGGGTTCTGTCGGTCTTTCGTGGATCGTTGTGAGTTTCCGGCGCTGTCCTGTAACGTTTGTTCCTGACATTGTTTTTTGTGACTTTGGTTCCATGAGATTTTCGGGACTTTGTTCGAGTACTTGAGTTGTTGTACTCCTGTTTGTATTTTTGGTGCGATCCGCTTTGTTCAGTTCGCCCCGCCCCTCCCTCCCGCCTCCCTGCTTCCTGGGGTCCTCCACCGACCACCTCACAAACGTGACTTATGCGTGAGAACGCTCGCGCGGCGTCACCGTGGAGCTGGAATTGTTGGAAATCGGGCGGCTTGGGGGGCGGGGGGGGTGTCACGTTGTCGCCGCCTCAGAGTGCACCGTGGCCGGCCGGCGCTCAACGGCCTGCTGAATTTCCGCAGAGTCGATGCGAAAAGACCTTTGCCTGGCCGGAGCCACGAGACGCCCACATCCCGCGGGGCAAGTTGCCATTCAGCGCAAAGCCGCTTTTTTTTTTATGTCCAATAAAGCACGGCCGGCGAAAGCGGATTTGTATTTGGAAGATCCGTGAAGAAATGGCTGACGCTGCTGCAAAAAAATAATAATAAAAAAATCAAATTTCCGCCCAACAAATCTAGTTTGAAAAAGGGCCTCCTGCTCAGAGGTCAGCAGAGGTCATTTGAAGCGGGTTGGATTTGGCAGCCTCTTGGTGAGTTGCATCCTCTGCAAGCATTCCATTTGGCAGTTTTTGCGACATCAGGTCAAGATGGCTGTCGGTATGTCGTGTCGTGTGTGTGTGTGTGTGTGTGTATGTGTGTGTGTGTATGTGTGTGCAATGCATGATTTTGTCACTCTTCACACTTTGCCTCCAACAACCCCCCAGGAAGACCCCACTGCCTCTCTCCTCCCCAAGCCAACTGGAGGAAAAGCAGACGACGATGGCGTCCGTCCAGGCCGCCCCGCCCCGCACGAGCGCAAAGCGGCGGGGCTCACTCGCTCGTCTATTCTGCCGCGAAAGCTTTTGTTCCACTCGCTTCAATTCGGTTCCGCCACATTAGCTCGTTCGCGTCTGCGTGCGTGCGTGGATCGTTGGCCGGTGAGCAGTTGTTGGGTGAGGGCACGGCCCCCCGCAGTCGCGTGTCAGCGTGATGCCGGAGCCGAAAGACGGCCGCGGTCGCAACCGAGATGACCCACGAGTACGCGGCGAGCAACACGGGCCCTAGCGTGCCGGCGCGAGGCCCACTAGCTAGCTGCGCCGCGCTAGGAAAAGGCAAACGGGAAGTGGGTCAACGAGCTGGGCGCCGTCAAGTCAAGCGGCGAATCTGCGCCGCGTCGATGGAAACGCAGTCTTCCAACGCAAAGGCAAAAGGGCCCGCCAACATCCCTGTGCGGCGTCTCGCAGGCACGCACGCAGGCACAGGAACAGCCACAAAAGCCACTGGGCCAAACTTTCTCACACACGCACGCGCGTCGACACAATGAAACACACGCGCACGCACAGATGCAGACACAGACGTCTGCGTCCAGACCCCCACGCGGAGCCGCATGACAATCCAACGCAAACACGGATGCGGTCTCGGCAGACCCCCCCTCCCCCCACACACGCACAATTTTGTGTCGCTGTGGCGGCGCGCTGTCCGGCCACATGGCACGGCGGCGCTTCGGAGTGGCAACCCTGACATCAACACCCCACCCCCCTTCACACACACACACAGCCTCCATTTACAGTATGGGGGGGGGAGGGCAGAAGATGTGTGCGTGTGTGTCTCTCAATGTGTGGTGCTGGTCTGCTGCAGCACTGAAAAAAATGACCTATTGACCTCACACACAAAGACAAAGACAACACAAGTCAAAAAGAGAACAGAAGAGAAGCTTTGTTTGTCCCACACTGCGGGAAAAAGGCCCGCAAAGCCGCCGCCATCCGCTCCACGTGCGCACCGAGCGTATTTGGAAACGTGAAGACAAGACAAGCAACGAACGTCGGCGCGAGAAGGCCCGCGTGCGCTCGGCCGAGATTTTCCTGGCCTCGGTGGAATCTTCTGTTTCACAGCGTCCAGGTGATGACATCATCACGTGTCTGACGGCCAATCGGAGGCCCGCTCGGGGTGAACGTTCCGTAAGAGGAGACGGGGACGTCAGCGGTGAGACCGTCGGAGCAGGGATGGAGTCCCAGCGAGAGAGCGGGCGCTAAGCGGCTCCAGCGGGCGCAAAGCGGCTCTGGCGGGGCAGACTTTCACCCCGTCGCCGCGCCCGCCGGAGTCCGTCGACCCCCGCGTGCGCCCGCGTGCGCCGTCTCGCCGTCTCCGTCCGTCGCGGCGAGGAAGGTGGGCGCCGACCTGACCCCGAAAAGAGAAGAGGACGTCTGCATGGAGATTGCTCGACTTTTCGCCGTTGCGCAACACTTTGGAGCCGAGCGACGGCATTTGAATTGTGCTCCGTGGGCAAAATCCGTCCGAGCGATGCTTGGGAGTCCGTGGAGGATTGTACTCCGCCTGCCTCGTTTTGGTTTCGCGGGCGCGACTCAGCAAGAGGAGAACAGTCAGCATGTTTGCCGCGTGTGTGTGTGTGTGTGTGTGTGTGTGTGTGTGTGTGGCGCGCGCGTTGTGGTGGAAGGCGTCTCGGCGGTTAGCCCATGTGCAGAATTCCCGCCGGCTGACGCTGAAGCCGCGGCTCCCATTGTCCCATTGTTCGTCCCGGGACGCTAGGCGGGTTTTGGCGGCGCGCGGCGATTGGAAGACGCGGCGATGGGCGTGGTTCTTGCATCGCAAAATGCTCGACTGCGCCGCGCCACCGCCGTTCACTTGGCTTCACGCCACAAAGGATGCCTCGTAAGATTAGCCGCGCGCGGGCCAGATTTGTCCCATCCGGGCCGTTTGCTTTCCCATTCCGTTTTGTTCTCTTGTGTCTTGCGTTGCCTTGCTGCTTGGTTTCTTGTTGCGTTTCTTTCATTTGGTGGTCGTCTCCTTTGGCTCAGTCCCCGTCGCCTTCTTGTTTGTTGCTTCCGTCGTTGCGCTTGGCAGGGGCGGGGCCAGGGGCGCCCAGCGGGAATTTGGTGAAAATCTGCTCATTTTTTTACCCCCGAGCGACCGCTGAATTGATTTCAACTCCAAAGATGGCCGACTATTTTCCGGCAGTCGTCGGCGCACATTCGCGAGCCAATTTTGGTTGCGGCCTTGTTACGTGCCTGTCGCGGAGCCTTTGTCGCCTTGTTCAATCTCACGTTCTTACACTTTGTCAACAAACAAAGTGTAAGAACGTGAAGATTTTACACTCTTGCCTCAAACAAAGTGTGTGTGTGTGTGTGTGTGTGTGTGTGTGTGTGTGTGTGTGTGTGTGTGTGTGTGTGTGTGTGTGCATTGTGGACCATATTTGTGTTCTTCATCTCTTGGTGACGTCATGTTGTATTGACACAATCACATGTCTTGTCGAGGGTGGGGGGGGGTTGTCTGCAAGTTGTTGACATCACTTCCTCTTCAACAGGAAGTCTTTCTAACGGAAAACGGCCACCTAGCACACACACACACACACACACACACACACACACAGGACACAAACATACACATATTGAGGACACACACTGAGGAGACGCTCACTTCACACACACACAGCATCCACGCATTGTGTGTGTGTGTGCGCGTGTGAGAGGCAGATGTGTGTTGAGATAAGATGATGTTCGCGGAGACGACAAGGTGTGATTGACAGCAGCAGAGCAGCCCCCCCCACAGGAAACTTGCGCACCCTGCAACAGCTCACTTCCTCTTTTTTTACTTCTCTCCCTCTTCTTTGGTGCTCCTGCCTGCTTGAGCACACACGCACGCACACACACACACACGCATACACACATACACATATACACACACGCACAAATACACACACTCATACACACACACACACACACACACACACACACACACACACACACACACACACACACACACACACACACACACACACACACACACACGCGCACGCACACACGCACACATATACGAAACACACTCTTCAGCACTGACTTCCACTGTGCGTCAGAAGAAGATGTCAAAGTTGTGAGTGGAGAAGAATGAAAAATAAGCCATCATCATCACATTGGTTGAAATCCAACACGCGCTTGTGCACACGCTCGTGCACAATGGTGAGTACACATCTGGGCTCGCTGTGTTCGTTTCACACTTCAATTTGCGTAATTACCATAAATCACTAAAGCTCACCTGGGAACGACTGTGGGGGGGGGGGGTTGCTGTTTGCGTGCGTGAGTGTGTGTGGGGTGGGCTGGAGGCGGCTGGGGGGGGGGGGGTTGAGCGAGTGAGAGGGAGCCAAAGAAATCTTGTGGTAATTCTCACTCACTCTGCAGGAGGTAGCAAGGGTGGAACCGCCCACACGCATTCTTTCTTTCTGGGTGCACGTGCGTGTGTTCATGTGCTTTTTTTTTCCATTTGTGTGTGTGCGCTTTTAGCTATCGTTGGTCCGTACGCGTTGCTGTGTGCACGCGTGTGCAGTTTGCAGTGGGCGGAAGAGTTTGTAAAAAGTGCCAAGCAGATGCTGTTCGTACGCCCGCCGTCGAAGGTATTTTCGTGTTTTTCTCCAGGCCACCTGATTTGCTCGTTGGAGACCCACCAAGCGGAGTCGCACTTTTGGTTTCTTTAGTCAACCATTCAACCGCTGCGCTCGCATCTCAGGTTTTTGCCGGCACGTCAAAGCAACAAGTCGGACCGATGGAAAACCGGTGGGTGCGGGGTGGGGGGCTTGCTCGTGTCCGGAGATCCTGCCCGAGTGAAAACGTACACGTGTGGCTTTTTTCACCATTGGCGAAAAGCGGCCCGGAAAACAACCCCCCAAAAATCAAATGGTCATGTTTGGGGTTGTGACCAGCAGGTGGCACTGTGGGGCTTTTCCCTGCAGCTGCGCACCTGTTGCTCGTTAGGTCATGAGTGGCTTTCAAAGGACGCCCCCCCCCGAGCGCACATTCAGTGTCGGGTCATTGTTGCGCTTTGCTGCTGTCAGGTTTGTTTCGGTTACTGTTCTGTTTTATCTGCAGTCATGATTTTGGTTTGCTACTTTGGACTTTGATTTCGTTTTCTCAGTTTTATTAAATACAATTCATCAAGTCCACCCTGCTCCTCTCTCGTGCCTACTTCTTGAGGTCCACCACCACCTCGCAAAACGTGACACAAATGCCCTCCGGTTTAGCGAGCGAGCGTTTTGTGCGGGGGGGTCACTCATCGGTTCGCCGCCCTGACTCGTGAGTCAGTTGGGGCGTAACGCTCGGCGCCGTGGCCCGCGGTCCAAACGGGAAAAGGGAAGTGAAAAAGTGAAAAAAGCTGACGGGCCAGCGACGGCTCGGCTTCACTTCCCGATTGATGTCGGGTCGCCGGCCGTGACCTCTGACCTCTGCGGACGACAACATTCTCCCGCTCCCGAGCCGGCTTGAAACCCCCGACGCTCCCGCGACGCCTTTGCGGTTTGCCGTGTCGTCGAACGAACTTCATGTGAATTTGCTCCAATACGATGCGCACAAAAGGAAAGGATGGGGAGGGTAGCAATGAAAAATGGCCACGGGGTGAATCTGAACCCAAATGCAAACGGAACGATCCAAATCTTGATTGTGGCTGTGAATGATGAAGGATTTCACTTTTGTTTTGCCGGCCGTCAACCTCGGCGTGACCGGATCCTGAACTTGGACACGCATCAGGAGCGCCGCCCCCGACGCCGCGCTGGAGCCCAAATGACGTTCCAGGAGTGACGCAAGGCGTTGGGAAGGACGCTAGCCTGCGCGAGCGTCCTTTCGTCTCCGTTAGCCTCCGCTCAACCTTTAGCCTGCGTTAGCCGCTTACCGCTTGTTAGCCTCTTGTCAAGTCGATTTGTTTCCCCACAAAGTCATCTCAAAGGGCTGCACGATGGGCACACATGATGGCCGTCACCCGATCACAGAGAAAGCCCAAACGCCTAACCGGTGGTGGGGGGGAGGGGGGGGACAACCACCTCGTCGCGGTTTCAAAACAGCTTTGAATGCAGACGGCGGCCGGCATCCCGCGTCCGCTCAAAACACGGAATGACCCGGGTCAGGCGGGGGCTCTCGGTTACGCCGTTCCGTTGGTCTCGATTGGATCCGAAGCGGGATCGGCCCAGGACGCAAACCCTGAAGGCTCCATTTGGGAGAGAGCCACGTTTGCCGCACGACCTCGCCGCAACTCATTTCGGCCGCGCGAAACTTCTGCCGGGTTGTCGGCCGGGTCATCCGTTCTGTCGCTCGTCCGAGACTCCCCTCCCCTCCGTCCCCTCCGCCCCCCCCCCCCAGTGACGGGCCGACATTCGGACTGCGGAGGTGAGAAATTTTCAGTCTTTTGCCCTTGCAGCCTTTGCTGCAGAATTTGCCGTCTCGTTGCAGGCTATCGACTCCTTCTCGCCGAGGGCCACATCAGCGGACCCCCCCGATCGCTTCCCGTCGGACCCACGGCTCACCCGCGTTCACTCACAATCCCGAGAACCAAAATAACCCCAAAAAGTGTTTCGAATGATATGGGGACTACAGAATCTGCCTTTGTGCTCGTTGGGAAGGCCCCCGCCCCAGCGCAGCGGTCTCGGGCGTCAACTCAGCCAACCTCGTCCAAGCGGTCGTCAGCGCGCCGGCAAAGGAGCGGCAAGGCTTGGACGGGCCGCTCGTCCCCCTTTGACAGCGCCGATGTTAGCCCGAGCACCCGCCGCCGCATCCTCTTCGCTAACCGCTAAGCCTAACGAGCGCCGTTTGCTAACTTCCTGTTGGACCAATCGCGTCCCATAACGCTTGGCTAACATTGGACGACCACAGAAGAAGAAGTGCCCCGGGGCTTTCGTCACCGCGCGTTGGAGCACCGGCAGCCGTTGGCGAAGCGCCTCCGTCGAGCACGTGGCGCCGCCATCTGCTGGCGCCCGTGACGCCGCTTTACAAACTTGGCAATCACAGACAAACGTTGTTGGCGCGCTGACGTGTATGTTGGTCGATTCGGAGCCACAACCGCAACGGCGAGCGATATCTTGAACGCTGCGTTCCGATGTCTTCTTCTTTCGCCGTTGCAGCGCGCGGAGCGGGTGCGCGCGCGGAGCGCGTTCACGCACGGCCGCGTGGCGAGGCCAAGCGTCAGCTGAGGCCCGACATGCTCGCTTGTCACAAGACGAGCCGCGCGGAGGAAGTCTGGCAAACCACTTCGTGTTTTGGACGGATTTCTTTTTGTGCCGAGTAACAGCTCGGCTTTCCACCTCGGCGCCGCCACCAGCGCCGCGCCCATTGGGGCGCCAAATTGCCGCCAAATTGGGGCCCCGACCGCGGGTGCCGTTCGTGGGAAAAGCAACGTTACACGTCGATCGCCGCGCGTGAGCGGGTCCCGCTAATCGTAACACAACAAAGCCCTCGATCCGATGTCCCGCCTGATGATGTCACGGCGGGGGCGCGCCGCCAAGCCGGCTCGCCTTCCCTCCCTCCCGCGTGTACATTCCTGAGGCGATCGGTCGCGGTGCGTCCGCGTGCGTCGCCGCGCGTAATCCGAGCGGCCGCCTTAATCCCGGCGGGCGTTTTAAACTGCGCTAACGTGCGGCTAACGAGCGGAGCGATTAGCCGCCAACAAAGGCCCGCTTGTCAGCGCAACCTTTCCGTCGGTTTGCGGCCTCGGCATGTGATTCATCTCAGGCGCTAACACCTGCGTCGGCTAACGCCTCCGCTAGCCAACGATGCGCTCTGGTTCAGCCGGTCATCGTCGGATTTAGGCGAGAGGATCACGTGTACGGCTTTAGCGGCGCGAGAACGAGTATGCCGCTCGAGCCGCGCGACAGAACGCGCCGTAAAACGTGAAGCTTCAGGGGGCACGTTTTCATCCAAATGGAGCGAGTCGTGAGTCGAATGGTGAGTCGCGTTGTGAGTCAAATTAGTCTTTTCAAGAGTCACCCGTTGATGAGTCGCACGGTGAGTGAGTCCTTTGGCGAGTCACCTCGGGAGTCACGCGGCGAGTTACGCGCTCTTTTGCATCGTGAGTGGCGGAATGGGTCACGTGAGTTCTCGCGCCTTTGGTCACGCGGTGAGTCAAACGAGTCACATCGGGAGTCATGTGGGGCGAATCGCAAGGTGACTCACTTTGCGAGTCATCGGGTGAGCCGAACGTGTGGGCAATTCTGGGAGAAGCGGTGAAATTTACAGCCCCCCCTGGATGGCGAGGATTTCCCCAATATGTTGAAGGTGGAATATTTCACTTGCGAAACGTGAAAGCAGTTCATTTGTCCAAAAAGTGGGTCGAAGATCAATCATCCAGTTTTTGGGTGTCGGGTGTCAAACGTGCAAACATTTACTCGGGGAAAGGATCGAGTCTTCCCGTCCACGTTTGCTCGCTGTAACCATAGAAGCTGCCCCCCACCCACCCAAAGCCCCGAGAGGACGTTTTTGGGGTCCGGCCAGCATCCGACAAACGGCCGCCCCCTCCCCCGTCGCGTCGTGGGGAATGCCGGCCTCCCACCTACCTTCTCTGTTTACTCTGGAAGGCCGCGCGAGGCTGCAAGACTTTGACCGGGAACAGCCGGACTCTCGGGGGGCGGACGTGCCCGCCTCGCGTGACCTCGACCTCAAGAAGAGCGACGTTCGGAAGGAGAACAAGCGGTCGGACGTTCAAGAGCAGAAAGTACACTTCTCGCTTGTTTTCACATGGGTCAACACGCAAGTGGGTCAAAGTTCATCTTCAGGCTGAGTCCCAGCGTGCACGTGTCCCTTTAAGACGGGGAAACGTCAGCCGGCGTGCCGCGAGAAACACTTCAGTCGCTCTGAACACCACCGTTGGCTTCCCATGCCGAAATTGAAATGCGCTATTCCCAAGTTTGGTCCCACTTTTCCAATTTCGATGTTTACCTCTGTCTTCTTCATGGAAGAGCTCCTTTACCTGCCGGTTGAGTGCAAGCAAGCATCTGTGGCCAAAAGTCAAACCGTCATCGGGTTCACGCCCTCAAATGTATACAATATTTCTGCAGGAACAGACCCACAAAAAACACACTCTGAAAAGAGACACAAAACAAAACATGCGCGCACACACCGGCAAAGACAAAAGGAGGCTCCGGAAAAAACAAAAATGCATGAAAGACACACAAAAGGCCCAAAAGAACCTACAAGACACCCGAAAAGCCACAAAAAAAAAGACAGAAGCGGATGTGTACGAGACCTACAAGAACGCACGCAAAAAACAAAAACAGAAAAGCATACAAGATGAAAATAGAACACAAAAATTGAGCAAAAGTTACATATATATATATATATATATATATATATATATATATATATATATATATATATATATATATTAAAGCTGTCAGTTTAGCGCGTTTTTATCTGCATTAATTTAAATAAATTTTATCGGGATCAAATTTTTTCTCGCGAGATTAACGCGGCAGACGTCACAGCGGATGTGACGTTGCTCTATAAATATACCAGAAACAAAACATCAAGGCGCTGCACATGTCCATGCACGTTTGTTTTACCAGCCACGGCAGTGCGAGACACCGAAAAAGGATACTTAAATAGTTTAGGAATGGAAAGTTTACTTTTAAAAAGTTGCCAGATTGTTCCACTGACAAGACCAAAGTTACCTGTATGTTTTGCAGTCGTAAACTGAGCTATCATCATTGCACGTCGAGTCTGAAATACCACTTAATGGCCAAGCACACAGCTGACGTCGGTACTCCGCCCCCTTGTCTCAGACAGACAGCTATAGATCATTTCAAAGCGAAGAAAATGGATGACACGACGAAGAACAAATTTGCTGAAGCCATAGCTAAATATATGGCTACTGCATGCAAGCCTGTCAACATTGTCCACAGCTCCACTCAAGCTGAAATAATTCGCATTGCATCGAACGACTCCTGTTGGATTGACCTGGCGCTTTAGGAGGGGCGGGGCTGCCACTGACAGGTGACCGTTCGCGCGATGTATAAATAGCATTTTGTTTCGTGAATGAATACACTCGCTTCGTTGTCGGCATGGCTCAATGTTAAGCTACGTGTGTGCTTCTTATCAAGTCAGATGTGTAAAGTTAGCTTTTAGATTCGGTCATGATCGGTTGCTTTGTTTGTCTGCTTTGCATTGTGTCCGTTGTGCTTTGTTTGCGCATCGCTATGCAATCACAGTCAGTTACCGTTCGCAATCGGCAATTTAAACAGCGTGGGCTAAAATGTTGCTAGAAAAGGGTGTATTGATTGAGCTCATTTTGCATCGTTGTCATGTTTGTCCGTCTGCAATCTGACGTTTAAACGAAGTAAATTGCGTTGCAGCTGGGGTTAATCATGCCGGCACTCCACTTCCGGGATTGACTATTGGGACTTGTAGTTCTTTTGTTCGATTCGACTTGATATGTTTGTGTTGTATGCTTTCTTACGTTTAAAATAATGAATAATGATGACGATAACGATACATAGTGAAATCAGGGTTGATTACATTATTGATTAAACGTATTGTTAAATAAAGGTATTAATCAATGTCAATTATATACATATTTACATTGTGATGCAGAAAGATAGATATATTAATTTTTTACTGCATTTATGTGTAGTTTAGGTTATTAGCTGCTTCTGATACTTCTGTTACAACTACTACTACTACTACTTCTGCTGCAAAGTGCTCCAATAAATGATCAAAAAAGTACAGAACGAGAGATCCTTCCATGCTGACCGACAATCCCTATTCCGGGGGGCCGTGAAAAACGGAATTAACTGAACAACTCCACTATTGATTGCCAGCGAGAGCCTCCATTACAAGCATCCGAAATGATGTCGACACAAAACCGTAGAGAGACTTCCGAGCAAGAAGGACCAACACAATCAGCATAGCCTGACTGCTGTGTTCAAAGCAAATTTGAGAAAAACGAAGTATGCAACCAAAGATAGATATATTAATTAATTTTTTACTGCATTTATGTGTAGTTTAGGTTATTACCTGCTTCTGATACTTCTGTTACTACTACTACTATTACTACAATTCTGCTGCAAAGTGCTCCAATAAATGGTCAAAAAAGTACAGAACGAGAGATCCTTCCATGCTGACCGACAATCCCTATTCAGGGGGCCGTGAAAAATTATAGGCTGAGTACTAGTTTACCTTGGATGTGCACTTTATATTGCGCTGTTTTGATTCCATAAAAAGAGCTGTTCAAGCAGCTGTTGTGTGACAAAACATTTTTTTCACTGTTGTTGATGGACAGTAATATTGTGTGAGAGATAATGTGTGAATAACTGCTCCAAAAGAAAAATGTTCATGTAAAATTGAAAATCGAAATTATTTCAGTAAATATTTGCATTTTGCACATAAAAAACTGAACATATATATATATATATAAAATTGTACTCATATATATATATGAGTACAATTTTGGGTTTTTCTGGTGCTACTTGGGGGCGGCCCAGTGCTCGACTGGTTCGTCCGTCGGCCTCTCCCAGTGCAGAGGTGCAGGGTTCGATTCCTGATCCGGCCTTCTTGTGTGGAGTTTGCATGTTCTCCCTATGCCTGCGTGGGTTTTCTCAGGGTACTCCGGTTTCCTCCCACATTCCAAAGACATGCTTGGCAGGCCAATGGTACACTCTAAATCAGAGATAGGCAAACTACAGCCCGCGGGCCGGATCCGGCCCGTTTGGGCTTTTTAATCCGGCCCGCCGAAGGTTGGTACACAACACAATTAAGGTTCGATATAAATGATTTGTCAGGTTTATCCAATTTGACACTCAGGAATAAAACACAAGGAGGAGACAGGAGACTCAATTCTGGTACCAGGAGGGAACGAGGAGAAGCGTTAGGTTTCAGTTCTCCGCACGTCACCCCTGACGATCTCCTCCTTCACCACCTTATTTATTGGGAAATCTACTACATAGGTGTGTCCAACCTAAAGGGTGGGGGCTGTTGGAGACACACTGAACTTGTTTGACTATGTGTGTGTATGTGAGTGTAAATTACGTACATGTGTGCCATTGTTACAAAAACAATCCCGGTGCAGCTGGTGTTGATGGCTCCATCCACAGTTGAACCTTGCTTCAGTTTAGTCTCTAAAACTTATCTCATTCCAACCACGTCCTCGAAAAGGTGGTTGCGTTCTGAACTTCTCTCTAACCTTTCACACAGTGCACTAAGCATTCATGAGTATATAGGTGAGCATATAATGAATAAAAGGATTATAAATGTGAATGATTAAGAATCTTGATTAAAAAGCATAGGTATTCTTTATTGCAGGCGTAGTCAATTAATGATTGCAGGCATAAGCATACTTCTTTGCAAGCATAATCAATTTATCATTGCAGGCATAAGCTTTCTTCTTTGCGAGCATAATAAATCAATCAATCAATCATAATGTATATGTGTATAACGTATGATAATATGTATAATGTATGATAACAGAAAATAATCAATCCATCATTCCCCCCTGTTTATCCTACATTTGCCCACATCGTCACACAGAACCTTCCTAACGGACTTTATTCAGCGGAGACATGTACATGCAAAAATAGGTAGACCCAGGGGTCGAAAAGATAGAGGTAACAACCAGATCAAAAAACAATCCGAAACAGAACCCAGGAAAAGATGGTAAACATCGTCCACAACATCCTGATATCAAAATGAAAACAAGTCACACAAGTCACAACAACCCGAGTTGTTTTCCACATCAGAATCACTGCCATCCAAAAGTAACAGCAGAGGGTAAATTCCATTCACTTTAGACGTCGTGGGTACCATAACCGTAGTGATAAATTGGATAAGCAGAGCTTTCGATACAGGGACCTCAGCAACATCCACACAATGTCGAGATAGCTGAGGAAAAATAATTTCAGAGATTAAAACATAACACACCAGTATTTTACGTGACAAAGGTCTCACTCCATAACTCTGATGACAAGGGCGTGGTCACGCCGGAGCGATCCGGTTCAGTGTGCGGGGCCCTCCGGGCGTGGTTGAACAGCACCGCTCACCACATGCCGCACACGCTCGATTGGCCTCAACCAAGAGCACATTGACCGCTATGCGGTCCCGGAGCACCATCAGAGAGCTGACTGTCAATTGTTTTACTTCCAATTGCCAAAGAGGCTTCCTCAGTACAATTTGCAAGCTTCTGGACAATGTAGTGGAGGTAGCAGATCCCGTCAGCACGTTTATAAAAATGGACTCTCACCGTGCAGCAACCTGGTTAACCAATTTATACTCATCTGGTACGCCACGAGGAACTCCAATTACACCAACGTAGGTGGAATCTCAAATACCCTCTCCTGTGGACGGAAACATAGTCATTGGTAAAGCAGTGACACCAATGCGCAAACACCTGTGACAACCCTTAAAGCAGAGCTCTTTCATGATTTTTCGCAAAGAAAAGAAAAACCCTCCGCCGCGATAATCATCATTCGCCAATAAAATTGTTCAACGTACATTTCTACATTTCATCGTATCCACATAAAATAAAAGAACAACAGAAAGAAATATAGTTCAACTTTCAGCAAAGAATAACTATATTAACGTCGTGTTGTTTTCATTTTTGTTTTCCTTTACCATAAAAGAAAAGTTCCCAAACGCATAAAATCACCTAAAAAATGTATTTAAAATCCGTATTTGAACCTTTATGATCAAATTAATACACCATTTGAACTAGAAATAAATCAATAAACAGTAATAAATTCAAATTCATTCCAGCAACATCAACCAAGGAGCACAATACATAATCACTTCAACCTCCAAAACAAAACCGAATAAAACAAGTTATGCTCTTTTTTTATTACCCTTGGTGCGTTTGCCCTTTGCCCAGAACATATATATATATTTTTTTTTATAATGAGATCGATTAGATTGATTATAAATAAAACACTTTTGCCTCCAAAACAAAATGTATCCAACAATTTGTGCCAAAATGTGTTTTTTCTTTTCTTTTCCCAAGATCATCTAGATCACAGGTGTCAAAGTCGAAACCCCACATACATTTATGTGGCCCGCGAAAACAATTCACGCGCATCAACTTCCATGAACCCTGCTAAAATTTGTCCCGAAATGTCAACAATTTGTAGAAATAGTGTCGATATTTTGTGATAATTTCGTTACCTGTTAACACTCACTCAAACAATAATTGAACAAAATATGACTGGTTTCAGAATTGGCAATTCATTCATATGTTGTTATTAATTAATAATTTCATCATTGTGTTATTTTCTATATTCACTCCATGTACATCACTTTGTATACAGCAATGGTTGATTTAAGTTGCTCTATAAACACAGTTGAGTTGAGTTGTGCAATTAATAACATGTAACCATTTCATCAAATTTCACCATCGTACCGGCCCACCGAAGGAATGTGTAACCCCAAAGCGTCCCGTGACAAAAAATGAGTTTGACACCCCTGGTCTAGATCTATTAGCAAAATGTAGGTTATTATTAAAAATACATCCCTCTCACATGTGCTAAAGGAGAGCACAAATACCATAAAAGAAAGGAGAACAGTTTTTCATATGTTAGTGTGATCATATAACAGGAATGACATGCTACCACTGATACTCAGCATGTCGACAGAAACACTCCTAAATGAGTGCAAAGGTGTCTTGAAACCTCTTCCGCCGCCGTTTGATGTTCCCAGTAACTAAAATACTGTGCCCATCGCGTCACCGACTTCGCTCACCTTTCTCGGTGGATGTTTCTATCGAGATGACCTTTTACAATGTCCGTCAATCGGTGTGGTCAGCAACCCTTCAAAGAAGTACAATGTTTCTTTTTCATGTTTTCGAATCAGAGCCAGGTCTGCTGGAACCATCATTTTGTCCTGCTGTGAAAAAGCACAATCGTCCTACGGCAATCTCAATTCATTGTTTTTTTCTAAACTCTCTCGCATATTTTCAACCGAATTAGCTTACACAAGTACACAATTTTGTAGAAAATATCAATAATTTACATGGTCTCCCAAACAATATTTCAAACAAAGAAAGAGACACAATTTTCGTAATAGTAATATAACATAAATCAATTCCATTTCAATTCAAATTCTTTAATTGAATTTTAACCATATAATTTCATACTTGCTACCAATCCCGCAGACTGGATGGCGGGAGCAATAGTGTCTCGAATAAAATGTGAAACATGCGTTCTGTTTGATCAATTAACCTGTTCACAAAATGTGTTCCATTGCCATAAATTTCCGACCCGTTTTGGAAAAGCCTCAACCAAACCCAGGCAATATGGCATCCCTTCATTAATTCAATGAAACCCATGTGCATTATCTGTAAACATAGAAACTGACCCCATTCTAGATACAAATTCCCTTGTGTATTAAAACATTGGTTAAAACCCATTGGTTGTATAATGTTTCGAACCAGAGACACTATTCCCCTGCCAACGCATGAGATAATCCATGACGCAAAAAGAATTTTGGGCAAAATGGTTTCACTGTCAGTGCTGACATAAACCCTATCTTGCAATATAGCTCTGTTGTTTTTCGCCACACTCTTTGTTAACCGATTGGAATTTGTTGCCGCATATTCAACAGAAGTGAACTTAACCAACGTTATCACGTTGCTGATAGTCAGCAAGTCCCCCTCTCAAAAGATTAAAATAAAGAAATAAACAAGGCAGAAGCACCTTTTGCTGCTCGCTGCGCGTGTGCCACGCACATAAATACCACAACCCGACGCAATAACGAACAGCATTCGTTATACTGATCTACCAATACGTCACGCACAATACAATATACCTAATTTGTAAGGCGCTTTCACAACAGCCGCAGCCTTGACAAAACGCCCCACAAAATACTCAATATAAAGTAAAACAACAAACACAACACATAACATAAAACACGGACAACCCAACCACTTTTCCTCACACTCTTCGTTGTTGAAATACCATATCTACATAGATATACCGTATGGAATTTTTTTTTTTTATGTTACTCTTAAGCCAAATCCTAACAATCATGTTGGCCATCATGTTGACCAGAAAATGTGTGACCAACCTGCTGTGTTCAAAAACAGGTTCAAAAGCAAACCGCAAAGTAACTAGATAAATCAGTTTTAAGCCAATAAACTGATGCGATGTCGTAATGTAATGGAGCACCAACTTTGAGTCAGAGAGAAAAGTGACGTACAAATATGCTAGCGCGTGTGCTCAAACAGTATGTGTACAAACCGAAAGTTGTATAGACCTACGTAAGTATAGCCTGCACAAGGGGAAATGCGTTTGCCATCTTCGGGCAGTAGGTGGGGGACACCCTGAACTGGTTGCCAACCAATTACAGGGCACACACAGACACGTACAACCATTCAAGCCCATGCTCACACCTAGGGACGATTTAGAGTGTCCAATCAGCCTGCCATGCATGTTATTGCAAAATTAATATCAAACAAATTAAAACACACAAAGAACGAGGGGCAGGACTAGAAAGGTTTGTTGTACTACCTCCTACAACCTCTCAAATCACTATTGCCAGTTTATATGCCCAACAAACAAACAAACAAACAAACAAACAAACAAACACTCATCAGGGAGCAGTAATAAGGCAGTAGGGTCAAGTACCGTG
Source organism: Hippocampus mohnikei (assembly GCA_026261675.1). Lineage (NCBI taxonomy): Eukaryota > Metazoa > Chordata > Actinopteri > Syngnathiformes > Syngnathidae > Hippocampus > Hippocampus mohnikei. Next base: position 420,414 of record JAKGUB010000196.1, read on the forward strand.
CATTTTTTCAGTGTTAAATGGGATTGACATTACAACATGGCCGTGCATAACAAAAGCCTAGCAGGCAAAAAAAAAACTACATGTTAGTGTACAGCAGCTCATCCACTTGTTTCTTTTTGGGGCTTTTTTTTTTTCCTTGCACTCTTCCAGCATGCAGAGTTCGCACCATACTCTGTTCAAGGCTGCCAAGTGGCTTATCTATGCCGCAACTGTCTTTGGTAAACACCACCTAGGGTTTGTGATTTTCAAAAATGCCACTACTGACCTTAAAACGTGCAGTCCTTCTAAGTTAATGAAGCCAATTCTAAATTCTCCACACGTGACCTTGAAACATAAACATTGACTAAAGCTGGAAGATTTTGCTCTTGTGACGAACGAAATTAGAAATCCAGCCTGTGTATGCACAAATGAGACATGGCTTAAAATCTTACATTTTTTTTCATGACTCAAACCAACATGAATTTGTATGTTCGACGTTGTGATTGGTAGTTCATAGCTTCAACTCTTCAACTAGTCATTAAATTTAAATTTCATAATGAGGGAAAGCACAACACTATCCAAGGATAGCAACGTTGTAACTGAATTTACATAATCTCATGACACAAGACCATCATTTCTCCTACATGAGGAGCCGATGGCTCTTCTCATGCTTCAAGAGAAATGTGCATCTTGTGATCATAATGTACAAAACAATGTAATATAATCGGAACATCCTGGCAAATAGCAGCGTAACAGAAGCAGTCATAAAACAAATAATAAGATAATTAAAACCCACAGACATGTAACAGTTACACATCATCCAAATCAAGGCCTTCACTGTAGACTTACACATTCTACCTCCTCCCAGAAAGTTAACAACGTCCTGCATACTTCCACTCACGACCACTTAACACGAACAAAAATTGTGTCTATGACTTACAAACAACTTTCTTAGCATCTCGTGACCTTCCGGCCCTTTTCAACCTAAACACATGATGACCTCCTCTGTCGTAGCATCACTGTGTCAAACCTCACATGCCTGTTCCTTTTATTATTCAACATACTCAACTTCCATTTTCACCTTACGTCTCACCATCAACACTTTCACTTGCCTTTCACTTTCACTTGCCTTTCACCCACTATAAGTATCCAAAAACTCTCTGTGTCACCACACCCAAACTCAACCTTTTTCTTTTTATTTGATTTACACATACTTCATGTAGCGCAGGTTGAAATAATGAAGCTTAAGGGATTATAATTATTACAGTTACAGGTAATCACAATAGATGCCGTACAAACCTCCCACACTGCAAAAGCCAGAAAATAAAGCAAACAAGACTCCATGAGTCACGCCAAGAGTCGCGCTTATCTACACACATGCAAAGACTAATTAAGCACATATTCGCAGACACAACTCTATAGACAAACCAAAATATTTACCTTGCTACCACTCTCAACCAGGTCAAGCATCTCCAAACTTTTAATTTTGTCATCCGCTAGAACACTTCATCCAAATATCGATATACACCATCAATTTACCGTCAAATAAGCCACTGTCACTTTCCGTGTTCCTTCAAAATGAAACTTCCTTCCATCATGAAGCCAACAAGGAAAGTTGCTATCTCTTTCTGAGAAGCAGGAATGTCTCATCATGCACTTACAAATTTACTCTTGGGACAGCCACGGGAAACGTGGCCTTTCGCCCCACAACTCCAACAAATAATCTCTCTGTCATTTTCGCACATAGTTCTAATATTATCCTGCAGGTGCATTAATGTTTGCGTGTTCAGCTGACCCGCGAAATTATATTTACTTATCCACAAATCTAAATGTTTTATCTTTGAAGGACATTGGCTCTCTACGAATCTCCAGTCCTTACACCTCAACTGCATTCTAGGACCAGTATCCCGGTCTTACTATTTTGCATTCCCATTTTGCAAATTTGAGAGTCAGCAGTTTACCTAGGGTAACTATGCTAACTTTGCCCTTGAACAGGGTGACAATTTCTCCGACTGAGGTAATTTCAACCTTCTACCACCAAAGTGTACCAAAGTACACCAAAGTGGCGGGAAATTCTTGCATCTGCTTCCTCAGATAGTTGTCACACCAAATGTCCTGTTCGAATGAGGTAGCAAACCTCCACTCACACAGTTACACAGTCACCCATGAAGCGCATTTCATCCGATTACATTCAACCTAGGTACCGTTCTACACACACACTATTTACACACGGAGTTTAAGCACGACAGGACACAGTCGCTACGTACAGGACACCGTCGCTCTCACAGTTCTAAAGACAATATTTACAACACGGAGTTTAAGCACGCGCAGGACACCGTCGCCTAACAGTTTTAAAGACTATACTCTGTCTATATGCCTGATAGGGACTAGTATGGCTCAGGGCTTTAAACGGCGTTAAAGACCACGTCTTTTGCCGGCGCGCAAACACTCAATCAACGCTTGAAAGAGTTCCTTCCCAAAGGACCCCTCTCAGGCTCAACACCGGCCCTGAGAGAGTTCCAACTAGAAACAGGTTCAAAGACCACCCTGACCTCTGTCTTCTAAAAACCCGGCGCGCAACACTCAGTCAACCCTTGAAAGAGTGTCAATGCGGAGTTTAAGTACGTACAGGACACCGCCGCCCTACTCACCAAGAGTCGTCCTCTCTCCTCGGGATTCGCGTCAACCCTCAGCCCCCAGACGAGGAGTCGAAACCCAGTCCCGGAAAGGGTGTTTTTGCCGTGGCCACGGTCTTCCTGGCCGTCGACGCAGCGTCTGGAGGCGTCAGGTATATTGCGATCCCGGACGAGCCCCCAAAAATGTCAGGTTTATCCAATTTGACACTCAGGAATAAAACACAAGGAGGAGACAGGAGACTCAATTCTGGTACCAGGAGGGAACGAGGAGAAGCGTTAGGTTTCAGTTCTCCGCACGTCACCCCTGACGATCTCCTCCTTCACCACCTTATTTATTGGGAAATCTACTACATAGGTGTGTCCAACCTAAAGGGTGGGGGCTGTTGGAGACACACTGAACTTGTTTGACTATGTGTGTGTATGTGAGTGTAAATTACGTACATGTGTGCCATTGTTACAAAAACAATCCCGGTGCAGCTGGTGTTGATGGCTCCATCCACAGTTGAACCTTGCTTCAGTTTAGTCTCTAAAACTTATCTCATTCCAACCACGTCCTCGAAAAGGTGGTTGCGTTCCTGAACTTCTCTCTAACCTTTCACACAGTGCACTAAGCATTCATGAGTATATAGGTGAGCATATAATGAATAAAAGGATTATAAATGTGAATGATTAAGAATCTTGATTAAAAAGCATAGGTATTCTTTATTGCAGGCGTAGTCAATTAATGATTGCAGGCATAAGCATACTTCTTTGCAAGCATAATCAATTTATCATTGCAGGCATAAGCTTTCTTCTTTGCGAGCATAATAAATCAATCAATCAATCATAATGTATATGTGTATAACGTATGATAATATGTATAATGTATGATAACAGAAAATAATCAATCCATCATGATTGCATTCATTTCATTTGGACTTGTAATGACAGGCATTTCAACGCCAGGTGGCGCAGTTACTTGAAGTTGCAGAGCACAGGGAGGGTTGGGGAGACGATACGGAAGCCAGTAGTATAGCCAACTCAAGCAACTCCCGCTCGATACGACGGAATAAGTGTGTCCGCGTCGCTATTTTCTATCATTGGATCCAAAACAGCGACATGCAAGTGACTCTTTGTTGCAGTGAGTTTTACTGCAATTGCGAACATTTTCATGTCCTGTCGATCATGGCATCATCAATGAAAAGGAACAGAAATGGCCACGGAAGAGAAAGTATCTGATCAAACGAAGCGGGTTACAAAATACGAAACATTCAGGAGACGCTTGGAGTCTGAAAGACTGAAATCTACAAGACTTTGAAAAACGAGAAAGTGATTTGTGCTCAGTCCGATTCTGGCTATTTCCATGCCCAAAGTGAATTGCTTGCGGCTCGACGGACAGTCGAGTAAATAAACGTTTCCTGGAATGGTTTGACTGCTATCGTGCTAAAAACTTTTCGCAAACTGGACCGCTAAAAAGAGAGGAAGCGAGTCCCAGAGCGCTAACTATGAGCATAGAAGACTTCGAAGCGACCCGTGTCTGGCTTCAAAAGTTCGCTACGCGACATCAGCTGAGCAACGCTGTCATGTGTGGTGATCGAGGGGAGGTCAAATCAGAGACAATGAGTGAGTCGAAAGAAAAGCCACCAGGTCTCTTACACGTCTCATTTTGTAGCAAATAGTCCTATAAATCCTGACTTTGTTATATTTTGTCATATACCTGTACTGTATGCTGCAGTTTTTGGCCAATATATTGTTGCACTTTGTTGCTTGTGTTGTCACACATGTATGTTGCTCACATACTTGAACCTTCATACAGGACATATACCATAGTTGTTTCACTATTCACATTAAAAAAAGTATGGTAATACTTTCATGCTTTTGTTCTGTTGATGTTTGGTATGGACTGTCAACATATACATGTTTTTATATGTACCGTATCTTGTCCTGACACGGCCCACCTGTCAAATTTTGAAATCAATGTGGCCCCCGAGCCAAAAAGTTTGCCCACCCCTGCTCTAAATTGTCCCGAGGTCTGAGCGTGAGCGCGGATGGTTGTTCATCGTCTCTGTGTGCTGGCAAGCGGTTCGAGGTGTCCCACGCCTCCTGCCCCGAAGATAGGCTCCAGCACCCTTGTGAGGATAAGCGGATCAACCTCATGGAGTTGCTACTTGGTCTGAGATATTTGAGAGCGCCCTCTTGCTGCGATTGTTTGCAAAGTGGCGGTGATGCTTGAAGAGTGAGCAGCCAGCGCCCTCTAGTGTTTGGGGGTCGAGCCTCATGTTGAGCTGGCGCACAGGATCCATTTGTAACGTGTGTTTACGCGGGCTCACTCTCGTGGTCGGCCAATTCAGTTGGATTCTCCAAAACCGGACGGCAGACAGACAGACAGACCCCTCTCCATTATTTGTCTATTCAAACTTTTTGCCGGGAAGTTTTTTATGGTGCAAATCATACATGACTGACGCAGAGGGCGCTGTGGCCAACCCTTTCACAGCGCGCGCTTTTGCGCTCTTTTGTCCCTCTGCGTTTGCCGTAGTGTCTTGTCTTCGAGCAGCAGCAACATGGCGGCCGACGGCCAAGACAACGACAAGGCGGTAGCGGTGGATTTTGTGACTTACGGGACTCCTCTGGAGCCTCTGGAAGAAGGTTGGTTGTGTTCCTGCTTATTGTTGCCGCTTCTGTGATAGCGACGACATATAAAGTGCATAAAGCAGCGAAACAAAACCAAAGCGTGTGTTTGTGTGTGTGTGTGTGTGTGTGTGTGTGTGTGTGTGTGTACGTGTGTGTGTGTGTGTGCGTGCATGTGCTATTGCAACTATTTCGTTTTTTTTTTTTTTTTTTTTTAGGGGGGGTAACATTGACACCTGTACTAACTTGTGTGCTTGACTTGTGGGTGTGCGCTAGCTGGATTTTGTGTTTCATGATTTATTTTTTTGTTCGACTGACGACGTGTGTTTGTCCCGCTCTAACTTTGGTGTGCGTGTTTCAGACGAGGCCCCGCGTAAGCCCCTCCCCCTCCACGAGCAGACGGTTCGGGATGAAAAGGGGCGGTACCAGCGGTTCCACGGCGCCTTCACTGGCGGCTTCTCGGCGGGATATTACAACACGGTGGGATCCAAAGAAGGTCAGCCCCTTTCCACGACCTCACTTTCCATCCCCGCCGCTCGACGGGAGTGGTGACGGTCTGCGTTGACTTTGTTTGGCGGTCTTGGCCCCGCGGCGGCATAGGATGGACGCCGTCGGCCTTCGTGTCGTCACGGCAACAGAAGGCGGAGAAACATCAGGCCACGCCCCAAGACTTCATGGACGACGAGGTAGCGATGACGGTGGAGCCGCACGCCACCAAGAATGGTTTGGCAGCTCTCGCCGGGCTGCTCCCGATGGCGTCCGCGTCGCTGATGTTGTCGGGCGTCCGTTTTGTTTCAGGACCTGGGCGAGCACGGTATCGCCCCGGCCCAGATCACCACCACGCAGCCGTTTGCGTCCCGGGCGGCCACGACGGCGCCGTGGGACAAGGCCAAGGCTGTCAACGCGCAGACGGCCATCATACCGGGAGACAACCTCCTCGACGAACTCATCGCGCCGGCTAGGTGAGGCACCCCCCCTCCCCCCGCCCCCCAAAAAAAATTTCGACTGTTGATCTTTCTTGATGTTGTGTCTGTTTGCAAATGTCTGAAACAAATTGAGAAATTTGAGACCCTAACGGTTAAGACCCCCAAGAAATGAATTCAACGCATGCGTGTCATCCGAAAAGCAAAATATTTTTTGTCCATATATATATATATATATATATATATATAAGTGATTAGCAAGAAATGTGAATTGCAAATTCAGGGGCACGTGGCCTTAGAGCAGGGGTGTCAAACTCCTTTTTGTCGTGGGCCACATTGTAGTTCCGGTTTGCCTTGGAGGGCCGTTATGAATTTTGGGAAACCATCTAAATGTTTTATCCTCTCCACATATTACACAACAAATGGATGAATAACTAGTTTTGACATCAGACGTCAAGAATGACTGTTATTGTGAATTACATATGACAAAATGTGAAATTTGGGTTCAGACTTTAGCAAGCATCATGGAACTTGACATGCTTGATTTGCTTTCGCGGGCCACATAAAATGATGTGGCGGGCCAGATCTGGCCCCCGGGCCTTGACTTTGACACCTGTGCCTTAGAGGCTGCTGGATCAAAGGGTACGAAAAAAGAGGCGGCGCGCGCGCGTCCGTGCTCACCGTTGTTGCTGCTGGTCTTGCTTCAGGTCGAGCATCGGCGTGGAGCTCTTGACCCGCATGGGCTGGAAGGCGGGCCAGGGCGTGGGGCCTCGCGTCAAGAGGAAGCCTCGCCGCCAACGCGCCGGCGCCGGCGACAGGGTCTTTGGCTGCGCTCTGCCCCCTGCCGGCTCTGAGGACTCCGAGGTGAGTGGTGTGTCCGTCGTCGCCGCTTTCCCATTGGCGGTGTGACGGCGACTGGTCACAGTGTGCCGGCCCACTTTTTGCCAGAATGCAACTGGCTCGAGTCTTGAGACTGTGGCCCCGTTTGATTTGTTGACCTTCACTATCGGTAGCCGCTACATTAGCGTAAGGCCCCGTCTCGGCCCCGTGGCCCGAATTCGGTTGACCGGGACCACATTGACGAGAAAAGTGACAAGACCGACGACACCGACGACGACGGCCGCCGCAATACTGACGCTTGTTGTGAGGAGGAGGCGGAAAGCGACGACCGTCGGTGGCGGTCGCGGCGAATCGCGATGACGGGGAGAACGGCCATCACAATGACGCCGTTGGCCCTCAGGAGGACGACGACGGCGAGTTCGCCCCCGAGAACGTTACGTTCGCCCCCAAAGACGTGATTGCGGTGGACTTCGCGGTGAGGGCGGGACTTCAGGGCCTGGGCTACAGCGGCCTGGATCCGGCGCTGGCGCTGCGCGGCGAGGCCGCCGATGGTCACCCGGCCCTGTTCTCGCCGCACTCGGACGCCACCAGCAGGCTCTTCGGGGAAACGCCGCGGGGCTCTCGGAGAGGAGGGGGCGTGGCCGGCCAGGTGAGTGCGCCGCCGTCCATCCCCGCCGCGTGAGCCGCTCGGCAAAAGTATCCGCCCGGCGTGTTCAGTGGCAAGCGAATCATTTGTGCGCCACTAGAGGGAGTCCGCCCAAGTCGGCGACGCGTCTTTGGCGGCCGCCTAAGCTAGCGTGCGGCTGTGCCGTTTAGGCCTTCGGCGTGGGCGCGCTGGAAGATGACGACGAAGACGTGTACCAGCGAGACGCCATGTCCAAGTACGACACCGTGCTGGGGGACGAGCCCGGAGACGGACTCTACGGCTGGACTGCGCCACGCGGCAGCAACGGCGACCACAGAAAGACGCGTAGCCAACGCCCCCCCTTCCGCTTTGTTTTCAAAGAGCCGTCGCGTTCTTCGTGCGGATGTTTGTTTGTCATCAATGGAGCCGTAATTGACGTCTGTTTGCAGACCACAAGGAGGCGTCGTACCTTGGCAAAATCCTGGAAGGCTTCACCTTGGCACGCAACTCCCAAGAAAAGAAAATTGTGAGTCACGTCTTGAGCAGTTTAAAACGAGCATTCACTTTGTGTGCACCTCGGTGATGTGCGGGGGGAGGCGAACCCTGGATGAAAAGGAAAGCAAGCGAGACAGATGTTAGGAGAGACTTCCCGCAAATGCGACGTTGACGTTTGTGGCGCCCGCTTTGCAGATCTTCGCCGCGCCGCCGCTGCCGTCCGATTTCCGTCCGGTGCATCACTTCCGCCCCCCGGTGGCCGTGTCGCACGTTACGGGTGTGAGCGCCGCCCTGGCCGAGGCGCTGAGGTCATCCAAAGGGCAGGCGCCCCTACGGGACACCGCCGCCACCGCCGGCCGCCACCGCATGGCGTCCGACCAGAGGGGGGCGCTGCTGGGCGAGGCCGCCCTGCCAGGTGGGAAGCGCGCCGAGCCTTGGCGCCGTTTGCCGGCCGCTCGGGGTCGCCCCGGCACTGGCAAACGTTTCACACTCTCGTGGTCCCGCGGCAGGCCCCGCCTCCGTCATGGAGCTGCTGCGGCCCGAAGACCGGCTGCGATTGCTGGGTTTCCGAGCGGCCGCCTCCGTACCTTCCGACCCCCCGCCGAGGCCGCCTCCCCCCACGGACGCCTCGTTGCGGCAGGAGGCGGCGGCGGCGGCGTGGCGAGGCCGTGACGGCGACCCACGCGCCTTCAAGCCCTTCGAGAAGAACGCCGGCAAGCAAGCCCGATACGACGCTTACTTGGGACGACTGCGGCTGGGTGACAAAGGTGAGCGCGCGTGCGCCCGCGCACCAACGTGGGCGCACACGCTCACGAAGGCTCGCGTGCGTGCGGCAGATGCCCTGGACGCCAGCCTGGACCCTGCCATGACGGAGTGGGAGCGCAGCAGGGAGAAGGAGGAGTTTGTGCGAGCGTCCATCTTGTACCGGCCCACCTCCTCCGTGCTGGCCAGCCGCTTCACGCGGGCCAAGCGGGACGACAATGACGACGACGACGAGCGCGTGGAGGTGGCGGCGGAGCAAGAGGTAAGCGCGGCGCGGTATTTGAAAAATGTTTTTCGTTTGGGAGTTTGCATATACGCCGAACGTTGGTGTGCGCGCGTGTCTGCAGGGCAACACGGACGACAAAGAAGCGGCCGTCAAGATGAAGATGTTCGGCAAACTGACCCGGGAAACGTTTGAGTGGCATCCGGACAAGATTCTCTGCAAGAGGTTCAACGTGCCCCACCCCTACCCTGGGTCCGCACAAACACAAACGCGCACACGATGATGATGATGATGATGATGATGATGATGATGATCTCGTGGTGACATCACTGCAGGTCGTCCACCGTCGGGCTCCCCAAAGTCAAGCGGGACAAGTTTTCCGTCTTCAACTTCCTGATGCTGGACGGAGGCGCCGAGCGAGCAGGTCGCTACCCGGCCGCCCGCCGCGTTTCTCGCTTCCCGCCGCCCGTACCGATGTTGCGTACGCTTGTCGGATGTTCCCGCAGCTCCTCCCAAGGCGGCGCAGGCCACCAAGAAGTCCAGGTGGGACCAGGAGGCGGAGCCGGCCCACGCGTCCCCTCAGACGACGGGCGACGTCAAAGAATCGCCTACGGGAGCGCCCGCCGAGCCTTCGGAGGTGACGTCTGAGGATGGAGGCCCTGCCCCAAAGACAACCCCCCCAATCATTTTCTCCTCCTTTTTTCTCCTCATCCTTTTCAGAGCTCACCCGATGTATCCCGCGACCTCTCACAGAGCAGGAAGCAAGAGGCGGAGGAGGAAGAGGAGGAAGGTGATGAAGATGAGAGTGAAGAGGAGGCGGCGGAGGAGGAGGAGCTGCGTCCTCCCATGGACGTGTTCAAGGCCATCTTTGCCGGCTCGTCTGACGACGAGGCCGAGTCCTCGTCGTCTTCGACGGATGACGATGAGGCGGAGAGCAAGCAGGAAGCCGTCGAGCAGCCGCCAAAGAACCTCTTTGACGTCTCGTCCTGCGCCGTCGCCGCGCCCCCCCGGCCCACAGGTGACTTCCTCCCGCCTCGGGCCATCCGCACTCGCGTCATGCGCTTCCTCCCGTCCGCAAGGAACCAGCTTCCTGTCGGGGCTGACCGCGGGGTGAAACTCCAATTGAAAAACAAAACAAAATCCAACGCAAGCGCCACGTTTTGGGGGGGGGGGGGCGTGAGTTGCGGATAACACCAACGATCGTCGGTGCAAAAGGGAGTTTTTGTTTTGGGCGATGTCAGCATGTCTTTGATGTCAAAACAACCCCCCATGAAAGGTGAAAAAGCCGCGGAGGAGGATTTGCCCCTACCGACCCCCCCCCTCTCTCTGAATTTTCGTGTTTACGTTGGAAGGTTTGCATGCACGCTGGGATTTCTCCTGGGATTTCTCGACCGTGCGTGAGCGCCCTCTGTTGGTGAAGGTCTGACGCAACAGACCAGTCACCTGTTATTTACGGGGGTACGCTGGATGGAAGAGCCGCCGTCTCCCATGCCGTCGATGTTAACAAGAAACAAAAACGCTGGCCCTGGTTTTGTCCACGACGCCCCCCTGCGCTCGGGCGTCACCCTTGCGGTTGTCTCTTTCCAAATGGCAGCCACGTCTTCCGCCTGCCGCCGTCCCAGGAAGCGGCGGAGTTCGGTCCCAAGCTTCCTCCCGCCGGCTTCCATCCCGGTGAGTCTCCGGCCCCAGAGCCCGCCACACCCCACCCCACCCCTGCCCCCGCGCACGCTTGCCGTCATTGGCTGACGCATCCCGTCGTTCTTCCCCGCAGCCGCCGCCGCCTCGCCGCCCCGCGACAAGAAGCACAAGAACAAGAAGCAACACAAACGCGGCAAAGACAAGAAGGTGCACGCCCGACGCTTTGTGTCTGTTCCTCCTCCTTCATGTTGTTGTTTTTGTTGTCGGGCAGAAGAAGAAAACCAAGAAGAAGAAAGACAAAGTGAAGCAGCGAGACGACAAGAGGAAGAAGAAAAAGAAGGTGGCGAAGGAGGAAGAGGACGCATCGGAGCCAAGCGATGGAGGCGGAGCCAGCATCTCGGCAGAGGAGTTGATCACCAGGTGACGGCTCACAAACGCCCCGCCTACTTGCCAACGGCGCCTGTGTGTGTGTGTGTGTGTGTGTGTGTGTGTGTGTGTGTGTATGTGTGCGTGTGTATGTATGTGATTGTGTGTGGGTGTGTGTGTGTGTGTGTGTGTGTGTGTATTTTTTTTTTTAACCGTGTGGGTGTTTTTTTTTCCCCCAGGCTGAAGAGCGTGTCGTCGTCGCACCCCCCATGGCAATGATGAATCCTTGCAGCCGCCCTCAGCAACTTGGCAATAAAACGTTGACGTCAACGTTGCCGTCCTTGCCCTTTTGTCCTTGCAAATGGACGAATCAACTCTGCGATTCTTCGCACGGTCGCCTGACAGCAAGTCGGCCGTCGGCGAGCCCGAGGTCGTCCGTCGCCGCCGCATGGCGCCGGTGCCGCCCGGGACCATCTTAAGCCGCTCCCTGCTGAAGTTTAGTCCCAAAAGTAAAGCTCAAAGACCCGAAAGCCAACACAATCGGCGCAGCAACACACGTAGACGGTCCGGTCTCCTTTGCGCTTTGTACAGAATGAATGGGGGCGGGTCCCGGCCCCGCCGCGATATGATTGGCCGCTGCGTCGACTGGGGCGAGCGAGATGATTCTTCACCCGCAAAGGAAGGAGGAGCGTGGACGCAAAGCCGCTCCTTCAATTCTTCCTCGTCCGTCCGACTTTTCATCTGTAGCGGCTGCCATCTTGGTTTGATTGATTGTTATTTGTTGGAATGTAGCGCTAATCTTTTATTTTGTTGGTGATTTTCTGGTTGTTCTCACACTTCGGACAACGTTGGAGCTATGTACTTGCGTTGTTGTGCGTGCGTGCATGGATCGGTCGCCCGCAAGTTGCGTCTTTGCCATGTCGGCGCACGCAAGCCCGTTGTCAGAAATGCCCAGAATCTGTTCCGGCTACATTTGGGGCGGGCGGGTGGGGGGGGGGGGATTTGGCCGATTCGATGTCGCCACGCGACCGCGCGCGGTGCCGCCGAATTTGAGCGTGCCGGCCATCGGGAGCCTCTTTCGCAGCAACGCAAAGTCGAAATGTGGCGAGTGATGCCACCGTGCCTTTTCTGTGCCAAGCAGTTGGGAGGCGGGCTTGGGGCGGGGGGCGTCTCTTCTGAGTGTCGATGTAGACGCGCGCGCACACGCACACACACACAGGCCGTGCATTGATTTGGCAGAGCCACTTGCATGTATCAACCCAGTTTGTGATGATTGCGCAACGCATTGCGCAATCAGAGCCTCACCTCTGATTGCGCAATGCGCATTCAGAGGTGAGGCTCTGCCTCCCCTGACCGCACGTCCCTGGCAGACACGCATCCAAGACAGAAGTGTGTGCAAAAACATATTTAATTCTATCAAAGAGTGAGAACAAATCTCAAATAACGTTGTGTTGTCTTGATGGAAAACTCATCGTTTGAGTGCTGAAAGTTGCCTTTGCCGGAAAGAGTCAACGATGTGCCGATTGGTCGGAAAAAGGGCAACGGGGCGTGATGTCACGGTCACCCAGTCGGGCAAGGAGCTTGCGCCTCGACGGCCGCTTGTTGTTTTGGAGCGGCGGGACTTCCGGTCTCAGCCGCGCCGACCTCAGCGACAACTTGGAGGAGGGCCGGAATGCGGCCGTCCATCGCCTGTCCAACTTGCAGAACATTTCGACTCCTCGAATCACAAGTTGGACAATCGCGACCGGAAGTGAAGACGCGGGACTTCGGGAACCGTCTGGAGTACGGCGACGACTTGCGGGACCGCCAACACCGCAAGCTCTTGAGGCACGACTTGGAAGAATCGCCCGGAGTTGGGCCAATTTAGTTTCCACAATTGCGCAACCCCGCTGGGATCTGAAGTCCACGCGAGTGCTCACGTCGCGGAGGCGATGGGCGCGCGGCCGCCGGCGTTCGTCATCAAACGCGGCCGTTTCCCACCAAGGTGGCGTCGTGGCACAAAAGCGGCGGACCCGAGCCTGACCGGGGCGAGGGCGGATTGTCGGTGGCGCGAGTGCGAACGTGGGCCCTCAGCAAATGGACGCAAGATGGGGAGCGCTTAGCAAATGTTGTGTCAGGAGGAGGAAATCCCGTTTTCGGGCTTTGCCGCGCGTGTTCTTTCAGCCCCCGATTTGCCGGCGCTACTTGACGCCGTCCGCCGGCTCCTCCTCCTCCTCCTCCTCCTCCTCCTCGTCGTTGTTGTTGTCGTCGTGGCAACGGCGGGCAGGGGCCTCCTTCCCCAGGACGCCGGCCTCCTTCCTGAGCGCCCGGGGCGCCAGCCTCTTCTTGAGGAAAAGGCCCTGGAGGAATCGGTCTCGCAGGACGGCGGGAAAGTAGCCGCTGACCAGGTACATGAGGCCCACGCCGGGCCCGGCAAAGTAGCGCGCCCTCGGCCGCGGGTCTCGCAGCGCCCGCTCCATGGCGTCCACCACGGGTCTGAGGTCCGGGTTGGCGTGGCGGGCAAAGTGCTGGAACAGCTCCTTGGTCTCACCCACGTAGTCCTCGCCAAAGTCCTCCAGAAGCGCCGGCGACAGAGAGCCCAGGAGCTCCCGGTGCTGGGCCTCCCAGTACGCCGCGTTGCCGCACTGACCTGCCGGGCGCCCACCGCAACAATCACAGCGATGACGCCGTTACCGCGGGGAGGGGGCGAGCGGCCGTGGCGCCTTACCCGTCTTGTAGGACGAAGGCAGGATGGTGGAGACGGGGACCCCCCACGGCGCCAGCTCCTGCCTCAGCGTGTCCATGAACAGGTTGAGTGCGGCTTTGGACGCTCCATACGCAGCCAAGCACGGGAAGGGTTGGTCGCCTGCGGCGGCGAGAGGGCCACGGTGAAGAAGGCTTGAGGGCCCGGTGCTATTTCCATCTCGGTGGGATGGATATACAGTGATCCCTCGCTACTTTGCGGTTCGTTTATCGTGGATTTTTTCAAACATTATTTATTTTTATTTTTTTCCACATATACATGGAGTACAGTCCTGTATATGTTGATCTATGTGACTCGCTGTTGTTTTGCAGCTTCTCGCGGACCATTTGCGGACTTAAAAAAAGTTTTACCTGTTTGTTAATTGGACGCTACTTCGCGGATTTTCGTTTATCGCGGGTGGTTTCGGGCCCCATTGACCGCGATAAACGAGGGAATCCTGTAGACGTAGATTTTTTTTTTCTGTCACCGCCCTCATAAGGTGTCAGACTGGTGGCCCGAGGGCCGGATCCCACCCGCCGCCCCATTTTGTGTGGCCCGCAAGAGCAAATCACGCGTGTCGACTTCTTTGTGGACCAATGTTTCAAATTGTCGCATGGAATAAAAAAACGGATTTCTTTCTTTCTTTGGTCTTATTTTGACACTAACAACGTTAATTGGACTAAGTAGTAGCCTTTGCTTTTTCTGATGAGCTGGATCAGAACGACATATATATTGGGCTGCATTTTTCCGCGTCCTTTGATTCGAGGCAAATTTCAGTCCGCCACAACTGGCCAGGGTGGACCGGACGGGAAAGTCGACGGCTCCAACTTCCGATCGGCTCGGTGTTCGTGCCGCGGCTTTGTTTTATTGTGGTCCACAGGTTGGCACATGACGGGGGAGGGGGAGGATTTTGAATCATTTGAGACTAAAGGCGGAACACTCCAATCATGATCAAACGGGATGACGATGGGAGGGGGAAAGGAAGGAGAAAAAAGGCGCCCCCCACCCCCTTGGTCGTTTGTGAGGTGAGCCGCAACAAATGTGTGACTTTTTTAATGTGGGCGTTTTCGCGTTCAGAAAAAGTGCAAAGGACTCCCGTAAAGTGCGCTTGGTCCGCGATTCCTCGGCAGGCCGGTAGAGGGAGCCGGCGCGGCATTCGCGGCACTCGGATCCCCGCCGGCGCTTGCCAAGGGACGGAGTCTGAGACTCATCCCACACACGCCCCCCCCCCCATCAATCAAGGCTCTCTCGGCAGAATGACCCCCCCCCCCCCCCCGAGACCAAAGCCGGCTCAGGGTCCCGCCGAGACTTGGCGCGTGCGCGTACCGGCCGGACTGGAGACGGTGACCAGTCGCCCTTTGTCCCGTCGCAGCAGTGGCAGGAAAGTTTTGGTGACGTGGAGGGTCCCGAAGAAGTTGACCTCCATGCAGCCGCGGAAGTTGGACATCTGGGACAGCTCGATGTCGCCGAAGTTCACGCACACGCCGGCGTTGTTCACCAGCGCCCACAGACCTGACGCGCGCACACACACATGCACGCACTCGTGTCTGCGAAGGGCAACAACTGCGCGGCGTTGTCAAAACCGCCGCCGTCAGTTTTCGTCCTGATTGAGGCGCTTTCTTTTGGAATTTCCAATGGCAGCAAAATTCTCGCTTGTTGTCACGACCGCGGCTCCACGTGTCAAGTCATTGCGAACTTTGTGAAAAGGCCGCTCGGAGCTCCACGGACGGCCCGACGAACGGAATGAAACCGCCGCCACGGACCGCAGGTGACAAAAATGACCCACCGACCCCCGCAAACGTGACGCGCAAAAGGCAACCGGTGGCAGCTTGCCATGCGGTGTGAGGGGGCGGAGCCTACCTTGGGGTCCCAGCCGCGCCCGAACCTGGGCGTACGCGCGGCGCACCTGCCGCGGCTGCGTGATGTCCAGCTGCAGCAAGGCCAGGCGCGGCGAGCAGGCGCGCCGCAGTTCGCCGGCGCCCTCTCCGCCGGCGTCCAGCACCGTGGCGAACACCCGGAAGCCCAAGCGGTCCAGGTGGCGAGCCGTCGCCTTCCCGAAGCCCGAGTCGCAGCCTGAGGGCGTGTCAAAATCCACCCCGCCGGGAGAGAAAATGAGCGGCAAAGGTCACGTGGAATGTTCACCAGGCGGCGTTCAAGGTCACAAACGGACGCGAGCCAAGAAGAGCCGTCCCGTTTCCGACGCGGCCGTCGGCTCCGCTCGCTTGTGCGTCCGGGACGCGGGCCGCGTGTTGGAACACCTTCCTGGGCATATGCACTTGGCGAGGAGTCCAAAGGCCGGTGGTTGGATGGCGCTCTTCTACGCACAAGCCCCGCCCCCCCCTCCCCCCCTGTGCTCTCGGCGGCGTCTTTCTTTCTGTCTTTTCCGGTTTTATTTTCGTCACCTGACTCAAATGACCGGGCCGAGTCAACCTGACACAGAAGGTTCAACGCGTGGCTGCGGTGGTGAATAATTACACGTTTGCGCGTGCGTTTGTGTGTTCGTGGGGGGTCGCGAGCGGGTGAATAATTACAGGCGCACCCGCGTTCGGATTATGCGGAGCCGGACTGGCCGTCGGGCGTGGCGGGTGGATGCACATGAGGTGTGATGGATTCTTTTTTTTTGTTTTGTTTTTTTTGTCCCTCGCCTCCACTGTTGCCCACGAAACACTTGACAGCGTTGCCTTTTGAATGGTCGCGGTCCGCCGCATGTCGAATACGGCGCCGGCCGGGAGCAGCTGTTAGTCGCCGTGACGGAGCGGTTGCAGCGATGGGCGAGCGCCGAGCGACGCAACGGCTGCATTCTCGGGCCGTGCTTTCCTTCAGCGCAGGGGTGTCCAACTCATTTCTTGTCTTTTGGAGTGACGTCGGAGGTGCAAAATCTCAATGTTATTTATGAGCCGTGACAAGTTGACATTTCGGGAGAGATTTCAGCGAGAATCATGATCGTCGACACCCGTGATTTGCTCTCGCGGGCCGCATAAAATGAGGTGGGGGGCCGGATCTGGCCCTCGGGCCCCGACTTTGACACCCGTGCTTCAGCGGAACGCGCCGGCGAGTCCAAAATGCCTTTGGAAGGGGGGGGGGGGGCGAACGAAGAAGGCATTTTGCGGCTTGTTCGAGGCGACCGTTCGAAGGAGGCGCCCGTACCAAGCGCCGGTGATGACCGCGGCCGCAATCGGCAAATCAGCTCCCCTTTGTCTTGTTTCCGGGGCGGGACTTTGTTTGAGGGAACTCTCCGACGTTGGAAAGTGACGTCGGCAACGCTGACTTCCTGGTTACGGAGAGAGCAACCAAAGCGTGCGCGCGCTCGCTTTGGTTGCTCTCAGCGCGTCCGGTCCTGGAGTCGCCGGCCGGACGGTCGCATGTTTGCGCGCGCCCGCGCGCGCTCGTCACGTGAAGGTGTTTTATGGGTGCCGGTGAATGATTCAAGGTTTGGCGTGTCCCGTCGTCGTCGAGATGGCCGAGCACACCTCGGCGCTTATCTCTTGGCCCGCGCGCGCGCGCAGATGACGTCGCTCGGCTCAAGGTCACACGGGGACAAAGAGTCGTTGGAGTGGAGCACGATCGCACGCGCGCGACTGACACGCCCACTTAAACGCACAACTCAAGGCGGCGAGCACGCGCACGCGCACGCTATTGTCGCGCATCCAACGGCAAAAGACGATCCGGCGCGCGCCCCTCTCGCCAAACGCGCACTTTGAGACGGAAGCGCGCGCAGCCTTCCTTTGCTTCCGAGCCATCCTGGATCGGCCGAAAGTCGGAAAGAAAAGTTGCGGCGCCAAAGCGAAGAAGAGCACGAGCGAGTGCGGAAGCGTCACCTGTGATGACGACGGCCTTGCCGCAGACCGGCAGCAGTTTGTCGCCCTTTCGTCCCTCGCTTCTCTCGTCGTCGTCGTGCGCGTGGAGCGCGCGCGCCAGCCTCCTCGCCAGGAGCGCCGCGAGCGCCGCGAGCGCCAGCAGCGCCGGCAGCGCCAGGGTCCGGCACGCCGGCGCCCAGCCGTCCATTGGCGCGTGGGTGTGCGTGTCAGGGCGCGGGCGGCCGGCTGCCTCCTCGCTCCCTCCCTCCCTCCCGCTCTTCCCGAGCGGACTGAAGCCCGAGCGCCCGCTCGCTCTTTATGAAGCGCGCCGCTCGCGCGCACGCGCACGCGCCTCACCTCACTCGCGGTGGATAGAGCGCCGCTCCATGGGGGTGGCGTCCCAGAACCGGACGCGAACTCGCCTCGAGGCCGAACGGCCGCTCGGCCATTTCTCCAAAAACATTTCTCAATGTTTTTGGAAGCGTCGAGCGATTTTTTACAAGACACCTGACGTCTTTTTCCTTTTGGCAGTCGCCATCAGCTTGCGGGCCAAGCGCTCAGCTGCCGCCGCTCCCCCAAATGACCAATATGGGTGTTGTGAAAACGCGTGAGGGGAAGGAGGGGGGTTCGGGGTTCCCCTCGTCCCCCCAAACCGACTTGGGTGGCCGACGATATCCACGCGCGGCCGCCGAGCGACACGCCGTCGCGCGCGAGGTCGTGGAGACTCCACACGGCGGAGGTCACGTGACCTTGGCTTGACCACACCTCGCCCTCCCTGCTGCGCGTCTGTTTAATCTGCACCTGCGCCTTGCGGGATTAAAGATTAACGCGCAGCCGCTCGCTGCTCGGCGGCTAACCTTTGGTGTCACATGCTACATGCTATCGGCGGGAGCCCTGCGCGTGCGCGCACACACACACTTTTGCCCACCTCGTGTCAGACATGCAAACACCAATTGACACTTGCGCAGAGACAAAGAGACAAGCCACACAATGACACACATGCCCCCCCCAGTCGACACACACGCTCTCCGTCAATGTCAAATTTGGCCATTGTTGCCCTGGAAGGAAGGTCCCGTGCTTGGAACTGCTCGGATGCGGTGGTGGCGGCGGCACACTTGTCTTCTCGCCACTTCCGCTCGGAGTGCCGTTGGAGTGGAGCTTTTCGGCGCCGTCCTGGGGCGTCGCGGCCCAGTCGGGAGCGCCCCGCGCACTCGGTGAGATCACGCGCCCCCCCCCCGTCGTCCTCGGGAGAAGCTCCAGCCCGCGTTTTGGTGGGAGGCGGCATTCCACAAGAGAACGCGGCGCTCTGTGAGCTGAAGGGGAGGCGTCCCGGTGTCTAGCTTCAACCCTTTTGGGACCGCCCCGCCGTTTGGGTGTCCGAGAAGACAAGAGGGTTGATGAAGGTCGCCAACTCGACTCGGACCCGGGCGATTCATCCAAATGTCAAATCTGGCACTTGAAAACCAAGATGAAGCTGCCCCCCCGGCCCCCGTCCCAAGGAAGAATCCCAACTTGCTCTAAAAAGCGAGTCGAGGGCAGGCCGTTGCCCGGCACGCACTTCCTGGATGTTGACAGCGAGCCATTTTGTTCCGGTTCTGAAAGCAGCCGTGACCCCTGAACCCTGAGCCCCGCCACCCCTCGGCGCCCTC
The DNA here is from genome assembly GCA_026261675.1 of Hippocampus mohnikei. Lineage (NCBI taxonomy): Eukaryota > Metazoa > Chordata > Actinopteri > Syngnathiformes > Syngnathidae > Hippocampus > Hippocampus mohnikei. The sequence continues at coordinate 439,676 of JAKGUB010000196.1, forward strand.
CGCCACGATGGTCCGCGGCGGCGCTCATTGTGTGGGTGTCGCTAACGAGGCAGCTGGGCTGCGACAATGAATTGTTTACCTCTCGGTTAGCGCTAAAAGCGGTAAACAACCCTCGCCGCTATTGTCAACGTTCGCCGGCCTCGCCGGCCTCACGCCATCCGTGGAAGAGAGCCCCGCCCATCCCCACCTGACTCCACTTCCTGGTCAACGTGCTGTCATCAGCCCCTTCACGCGCACTAACTTAGCATAGCTTTTCAACAGCACTCGGGAAAACACACACACACACACACACACACACACACACACACACACACACACACACACACACACACACACACACACATTTGCACACACACAGACACACACACACACGCACACACACACACACATCCAACGAGGACCCACTCCACAAAGCGGCAAAGAAGTCGAGCGGCAGCGAGTTGCTTGACGGCAGCCAACGAAGCGGAAGTTAGCTTGCGATAGCCTAGCAAGAGCCGCTAACAGACAGCCGCCGCCACGGGTGAGAGTGAGTGAGTGACAGGAAGCTCTGGCTAGCTAACAGCTGCTTGCTTGGAAGCGGAGCGCCGCGTTCTGCGCGCCCATACCGTTGGTTCTGCGAGTCCCAAGTCCCGCCGACGTGGGAAGTGAGCTCATTAGCGGCGCTCGGCAGTCAGCGTGACATCAGCCACCAATGCCCCGATGATGTGCGTCAGCGTGACCGGCAGACGCGCCCCCCCCCTCTGGGGACGCTTTGTCCTCGCGCCGCCGCCGCGGTCACATGACCCCGGGGCGTCCGCACGCAAGCTTCTGCCGGTCCACTTAGCGGCCGATTGAGGTCACCGGGCCGGGGATTTCCTGGGTGGAAAGCGGCGAGCGTTAGAGCTCGAGCTGAGCGACAGCTCGGGAGGGATTGAACGAACGCTCCTCGGCCAAAAAACAACATGACCCCACGACCCAGAGGAGGAGGGCGGGCGCACCTGGGCTGGCCCACATCCGAGTTCATCCCGGCCCAAATTGTGGCAGAGGCTCCAGCGTACGCCACGACGCTGTCACGTTGCGAGGAGCGGGGTGTACTTGAACAAGTGTTTTGATCAAACACGGCGAACTACATCCAAAACAAACAAAGTTCGAACAACAAAACAAATCCAAAGTCTCAAAGAAAAATCCTGACTGAAGCTGAAAGCCAACAGTGAGCGAAACATGACTGAAACAAACCCGACAGGAGCAAAAAACGACCTGACGGCGGGCGGTCAGAATTGCATGACGAGCGACAGGCGTGCAGCTGCAGGGAGAGCCCGACGGTGCCACCTGGTGGTCGCAAACAGAATCGCGACAGACGCGCACGGATTCTGTCAGTTCAACCGAGACTCACTTTGACTTTTGCAGGAGATGTACTTGAGGTTCAGCTTTCCTGACGGTGATCGTTCTTTGGTTGCAAGCGGCCTCGCAGCTTGCGCGGCGGGACACTCATCGATGATTTGGAAGCAGCTTTCAGGCGCTTTGCGGTCCACCTTGGGGCCGCCTTGGGACTTTCGGCATCTGCGGCAGCGCTCGCTCACTTGTGCCGACGGTGGCGGGGCCGCCCGCTCGGCTTTGTCCCGCCGTTTACACTCGGGCGGAAAATCCGCCGCACATTTTCGGAACACGGCGTTCTCGGACATTCCAGGCCGCCCGCGCCCACACGTCCGCGTGGGCGGCTGGCGCACCGGCCAAAACAATCTTTTGTCTGCGGGCTGGGCCGGGATTACCGGGAACGGCGGCGACGCCGGTGGCAAACATGCGCTCACTTGAGTCTGAAAGCGGCGGCGAAGACGAAGGAGCGAGCAAACGACCCCACCGAGACGAACGTGGACCTCGGCGTTTGTTTGATTCGGCTTTGCGTCGCCGTCGATGCGGCAAAGCGGTGAGACGACTCATTTTTCCTTTGGCGGTTTTCGTCGACGGGCCGAGCTGCAAAGTGGGCGTTTGCGCCGTGGTGGGAGGTCGCGCGGTCAACTTGAGTCCCTTCAGTTTGAGCGCAAGGGAGGCGGGCGCAAGCAACACCGACTGCGCATGGCCGCACTCTCTCTCTCTCTCTCTCTCTCCCACACACACAGACACAGTTGTGCCATGCTTAGGGGGGGGGGGAGTGGGGTGGGGCTTGTAAAACTAGATGACGGCTGCTCATTTTGCATTCAGGGAATTGATTCCTCTTCCATGTGCCGTCCCATCAAGCGATGGAAGCTGCTGCCGTCCACCAGCCGGGATCTGCCGGCATGCCGCCCAGACCCGCTTTTCAGCCGCTCTCAAGTCTCCTTTGCTTTTCGCCCGAGTCGAAAGTGCAACCTTGGGCCATCGAGTCCCAAAAATGGCCCCGATGGAGCCAAAGTCACAAATGCTGTTTCGATGTCAGCGTTCGCCGATCTTTGGCCCCCGGGCGGCACCCGTCCACCATCGACCGCCTTCGTCCGCGTCGGTTGCAGAACGCGCCGATTGGTGTCGACGCCTCTCTGACGTGGGGGAAAAGCGGAGAAGAGCCCGCAAAGCACACACGGAAGCAATGGGACCCGGCGGCCGGGCAGCTCATTTCGGAAGAGGATCCATTTGGAACACGTACCTCCACGTTGGAACATCTCTCGCCCAACCAGCAGGTCCCCTGGTGGATCTGCGTCCACGCTGGCATTGTTTATGCGTTGAGTGACAAGCGCGGTCTGCGTCGGCGCGTCCTGAAGCTTCTTGTTTGCTCTTGACGCTTTTCGCCAAGTGCTCCCAACGGTGGATCCGAATCTTTGGGAGGCGGCGGCGACTCGTTTTTTTTCTCAACCCGACCAATCAATGTGATTTTTCTTTCTGAATTCTGAAAGAGGGCGGCCCTGTAGTCCAGTGGTTGGCACGTCGGCTTCACAGTGCAGAGGTACCGGGTTCGATTCCAGCTCCGGCCTCCCTGTGTTCCTCCGGTTTCCTCCCACATTCCAAAAACATGCATGGCAGGCTGATTGATCACTCTAAATTGTCCCTCGGTGTGGGTGTGGGTGTGGGCGTGGATGGTTGTTCGTCTCTGTGTGCCCTGCGATTGGCTGGCAACCGATTCAGGGTGTCCCCCGCCTACTGCCCGGAGACAGCTGGGATGGGCTCCAGCACCCCCCGCGACCCTAGTGAGGATCAAGCGGTTCGGAAGATGAGTGAATGAATGAATGAATGTATTCTGAAAGAGTCATTTGGGTCGCTGACGAATGACTTCTTCTCCACACACTTCTCTGCAACGGAAATGTGACGAGTCACTTTGCAAGTCAACCATTTTCGCTTTGGACCCCAAACATTGAAGGGTAGTGGCCACTATGGTGGTCTGCAGCCCTGAAAAAAAAAAAATTATATACAGGTGCAGTATACACACACACACGCACACAAACACGCACACGCACACAAACACACACACACGCACACACACACACACACACACACACAATCACACTCACACACGCACACACACGCACACACACACACGCACACACACACGCACACACACACACGCGCACACACACACAAACACACGCACACACACGCACACGCACACACGCACACACACGCGCGCGCGCGCACACACACGCACGCACGCAACAGGCAGGCACACACACGCCCCTCCCCCAGCCCCGAAACCCCCCAGCATAAACATGTCATGAGTGGAGCGCATGTGAAACAATGGATGAGACAACATTGAAGTGACAACCCAATTGTGTGTGTGTCTTTCCTGGCACAGTAAGTGAGCGAGTGTGCGCGTGTGCGTGCGTGCTCGTGCTTTGGGGGCGGGAATGGAAACAAAGAGGAAACCTTGAAATACGAAGGGAATACAATGGCACCTTGACTGCATCGAGAGCAATCTGAGCTGCTTTCCTGTTGAACCTCAGCCCCCCCCCCTCCCCGCCTGCCCCTGAATGACCCTAATACAAACATGCGCGCTGGCGCAGACGTGCACACACACGCGGTACCGCACGTTCCGTCCCGAACGCTTTGTTCACAACACGCCGGTCTTTGAGTGATCCCAGGAGCCCCAAAAGAATCGCGGCGGTTGGGCTCCGGAAAGCCGCGATCGTCGCTCCAGGCGGTTTAAACTCCGCTCCAGAAGATTTGGGGGCTTTTCTCTTGCCGTGAGTTGAAGTGCACGTCGGGCCGTTTCACCGCCGCTTCCTCCGTTTGTCCTGACAGCCCCCCCCCTCCCCCCGCCTGCCGGGCGGGGGGGAGCAGGGGTGGCTCGAGGTGACGATGAGGCAAATGCATGTCGGGGAGATGGCAGGGGGGCGGAGGGGGCGAGCGTCTTTTTTTTCCTGTTGTTCAGACTCTTACGTGACGATTATTGTCCAGCACGGCACTTCCGAACTTGGCTCGGATGGAACCCCGGGGGTTTCGGCGAATCGGGCTAAGGCAGCGGTGTCAAACATATGGCCCGCGGGCCGGAACCGGCCCCCAAGGAGGTTCAATCTGGCCCGCAGGATAATTGTAAAGTGGAAAAAAATTGCATAAAAGACACGGAATTAATGTTTTTAATAAGGTGCAATTCCTGGAATATCCGCTAGGGGGGACACTGTTTTGATCAGAGAAGAAGACAACGGCAGTCTCAGTCTGTCATCGAGACAGACCCAACGCAGCAGACGCTGCATGTGATTACTGTACTTTCTTCTTTACACATTAAATCGCACTCTCTTTAGTTTGTAAGGAGTAGGCAGGGATTACATTTGGATTTTATATGCACATGTGTAAATGGTTGAAAAATTCCTTTCTTTATAAATCTCGTTTCATCTTAAAGTGCATGACTGTATTTTTGATACCAATTACTTGTTTTGTGCCTTTGTACAATCAGTTGCAATGCATATATGTGAATGATAAAAGTAAATTGCACATCCTTTGAAAGCCACTCATGACCTAACGACCAACAGGTGTGCAGCTGCAGGGAAAAGCCCCACAGTGCCACCTGCTGGTCACAAAGCCAAACATGACAACGTCGTAAACTTCAAAAAACGGACACTGTACTTATGTCTTGAAATGTTCTGAACTTTTTTTCCAGTTTTCAATAAATGCGTTTTTATGTGTTGAATTCCTCACCCCCAAAAAAATCACATTTTTTATTTGGGACTAAAGAAGGCTTCGATGTACGTGCATATGAACTAGTTAGGTTCAGTACCTGGAACAAGGTTAAGAAGCACCGGTACAGCATCACCTTGGGTGGGAAACGCTGCAACCCGCGTCACTCAACCCGGAAGTGGGGATGCCCCCCGGCTGCGGCCCCTTCTCAGGGTTGCTTCATATTTGTCCACCGTGGCCATCCGAAGCCCTTGGAGGCATCTCGGCGATGAAGGGCAATAGATAGCGAGAGCTTTGCCTCGACTCCACACCTGCATCAACACGCCCGCGCACCAGCGCACATCGCGGCGCCGTCCGGCTCGGTTGGGGGGGCGGGGCTCTGCCACCTCAATCTTGCGCCGCAGCATTGTTTCACAACTTTCTCGGAGCCTCGCGATCCTCATTGCATCGCTTTCCCCCCCAGTGGTGCCCCTGCACACACACACACACACACACACACACAAACACGTACGCGCGCACACGCACACAGCGTTAAGTGTCTACAGATGTGCGTCCTCTGGCTGCTCTGACATTTCCTCACAGGTTGTTGGAGACAGCACAGCACTGTGTGTGTGTGTGTGTGTGTGTGTGTGTGTGTGTGTGTGTGTGTGTGTGTGTGTGTGTGTGTGTGTGTGTGTGTGTGTGTGTGTGTGTGTGTGTGTGTGTGTGTGTGTCCCTCTCGAGAATGTTTTCACAGGAATTGTGTTGATGTGCACGCATGTCCCCCCATGAGAACGCTTCGTGTATTTGTGCTCAAATAGGCCGAAGGTTGATTTTACCAGCGGCAGCGGCCGCGCCGGAGCACAGCGGCATCGGATGAGAGCGCGAGAACACAACACCACACGGGTGGAGGCACGTTATGTGCTCGCAAACACGCGCGCACCGACAATCGCATCCGGTACGACGAATACCGCCGTTGTGTGTGTGTGGTGGGGGGGGCGGGGATGGGGGCTCCTGGGAATGTACGCATGTGCGGAAGTCAAAGGTCACATCCTGCCGCGGAAAAACGTTCACCCGCACCTGCATCTGTGTCTTGCACAAGGACTTGGGCTAGTCCCAAAAACCTTTTGGGACTTGAGTGCGGCCCGTCCCGAGTACTCGAGTCCTTTTGCCGTCAAGGCCCTGGTGTGGCCTGATGGGGCCGCTTTGCAGCTTGTTTCTATTAGAACATCGGAAGGAGGGTGCGAAGAGGGAGGCGCGAGCGGGGGGAGGGGGGTGTCCGCACGTCCGCTCGGATCCAAGCGTACTGGAGCCGACCCCCCTCCTCCCCTTCGCCCGACGAAAGAAGTGCACATATTTCAAAGCTCTGCGGGATGACGGCTGGCTCGTCGGATGGATGGGCGGCTTCCGCTGCAAACGTCGCTTTAATTTACCGCCCCCGCCCCCGCAAAAGCAGTACGGCCGGCCCGCTCTTTCACCCCCAGCGGCTCCGATTTCCTCTCGAAGGCGCAGGAACGCTCGGCACTTTGCACTCAGCCCGCACAAGACGACTTGTCCGTTCTTGCTGCTGTGGGTCTTCTTGGAAAAGCAACGAGCAAAGCAATGGTCACGCCCACCCCGATATTTTGACGAGCATTCATTCCTCATTTCAAGGCCCAAACGTCTTCGGCTTCGGGTGTCCCAACTGCACAAATTCCACTTTGGGATGGATCACAAACAAACGCAAGCGGGGTCCTTGTCGGTCTGCCTTCGTCAGTCGCATGAAGCCTCCCGAGGTCATCGCAGTGCACCGGAGGCACCCGTGAGCTGGAGCGCCAGGATGCGGCGGCCCTTTTGCATTTGCGCAATAGCAGACGGCAAAACCGAGGTCATTTCTGAGCCATGTATACGAATATGTCAAAGCAGTCGGCATCCCCTGCATGCACTTGGACCCCCCCCCCAGTATGAAGGTCAACGCCGCGTGGAAACGATTTCTCTCAAGCTTTCCGTGTCTTGAGCGAGAGTCCCAAAATTCAAGTGGTCAGGTGACCTCTTGCTTCTTGATTGATTGATTGATTGATTGATTGATTGATTGATTGATTATCGATTGTCACACTCCGCGCTGGGCTTGAGCGACCATTAAATGTGGAAAACTAAAATAAAACATTTTGAAAAAATGCTGCATGAGAAAAACAAAACAAAAACAAACGTCTTGACTCTTATTGCCCTTTGCATTATGTTGCATTCAATTGAAACAATATTTGTTTTGTGACCGACTTTTCCCACGGTTTCTATGATTTTACATTAATGTCACGATATTATTCTTTATGAAATGACTTATTTAATTGCAGTATTGTTGAGTGGATATTTATTGGCATTATACATTGACCAACTTTTATGCCAGGTTTTATGTCATGCGTGTTCTTCATTCATGGCCATATTTCTTGAACACGGCAACTAATAAGATAAGATATCCTTTATTTGTCCCACACTGGGGAAATTTAATTAATGGCGGTCTCCTCGATTTGCCGAAGATTCAATCGAATGATTTTCGTTGTTTATTTCCGACCTCGTCGTCTGGGCCAATCGTGACAGTGTGGCGGCCGCGGGCCCCCCCTGCTGGTCGCAATGGCCCATCACCCGTCGACGTCTCTTGGCCCAGCTTGTGGGCGGGACAAGATCGAAAGTGACCAATAAGGGAGCGCCTGGAAAACGACGATCAAGCCGTAGTAGGCCGCGGCCTCCCCCGGGCTGCGGCAGCCTATACAATTGGCGCAGCGCGTTCATCGGAGCCAATCATATCGCGAAGAGGGCGGGGACCGGATCAGGCCCGTGGGGCGGGGCGGGCCCGTAGCGCCAATGGCATTCACGTCAGCGGGGCGGCGGGCTCGTGGGCGGGGCCGCGGCGGGAGCGCCGATTCAAGATGGCAGCCACCCGAGGATCATCCCTGTCGCCTCAGCTCGCCTTCTTGAGTCGGGCTTCGTCTCGCTGGCTCGTCGGCTGACACTCGTTCCCGTCCTCGGAACGGAACACCACCCTTGGGCTCGCACGCCGCTCGTCCTTGCCGCCTGCGCGGTTGTGAGCAAACGTTTTCACCGCCCGGGAGCCTTGAGACTCTCCGTGACGTCTGGACGGGATCGGAGCGCACCGTGAGATTCCAACGGCCGGCGGGCGAGCTCGGGCTCGGATCATGTGGCGCGGCGGCGCCATCCGCCACATGAGCGCCGCTCATCTTCCCGATTGATGGACGCTTTCGGAGCTACTCGTCCGCACTTGGTCGCATTGAGGAATGAACCAAGCCGCTCAGGTGCCACACTTCCGGTTCTCTTGCGGGGTCCCGTGCGTGTGTGTGTGTGTGTGTGTGTGTGTATGTGTATGTGTATGTGTATGTGTATGTGTATGTGTATGTGTGTGTGTGTGTGTGTGTGTGTGTGTGTGTGTGTGTGTGTAACGATGAGCTGATACTGTGCGGTGCAGGATGGACTCCTGCGCGAAGACCCAAAACCGCACGGCGCCGACGGGCGGCGAGGACGACGGGCGTCGAGCCGGCGGCTCGCGGACCAACGGCTGGAGCTGGCCTCCTCATCCCTTCCAGATGCTGGCCTGGCTCCTCTACGCCTACTTCGCCGCGGTGGGCCTGGGCGTCCTTGTGCCGCTGCTGCCCGCCCACTGGACGCCCGCCGGCTATATCGTATCCTTGACACCGCGGTGCACCCGCCCGCCGCCAACGTTGTGCAAGCTTCCGATGGGCCGCTCAGTGCGCGGGCGTGATGTTCGCGTGCCACCTGTGCACTCACGTCATGGCGGTGAGCGTGGACCCGGCCGACCGCAACGTGCGAGCCAAGAGCCTGGAAGGGCCGCTTCCCGTTTTCGACCGCTCCAAGCACGCCCACGTCATCGAGAACTGCCACTGCTACCTCTGCCAGGTGGACGTGTGAGTCGCGCCGCCGCGCGTCGTTTTTCCGAAGATTGAGAGCTGCTTCCATCGGGCTGCGACTCGCTTCCGCTCCGATTCTTTGGCCGGATCTGAATTCCGCTTCACCCGTTCGCTTGCTGAGGTTGAGATTCAAACTTGGCTTGGGTCTGTCTGTCCCTCGATTCGGTTCGGTTGAGCTTGTTTCAACTCCGACCGGTTTGGATCTCTGGATGGAGATTCGATTTGCTTTGGGTTTGCCAGTTTGCCGTTTTAATTCCAATTCAAATGTTTCGGTGCAGATTTACTTGCCATTCAATTCGGAACTTGTGTCTTGTTTCAACTCCTTGCCCCCGTCGCCCTCCAGCACTTGTCAGCCATACCCTTGCGCTAATGCTGTGTGTGTGTGTGTGTGTGTGTGTGTGTGCGTGTGTGTGTGTGTGTGCGTGTTTGTGCGTGTGTGTGCGTGTGTGCGTGCGCGTGCGTGTGTGTGTGCATGTGTGTTTGTGCGTGTGTGCGTGTGTGTGTGTGAGTGTGTGTGTTAGTGTGTGTGCGTGCGTGTTTGCGTGTGTGTTTGTGCGTGCGTGTGTGTGCGTGTGTGTTTCAGAGGGCCCAAGTCCAAGCACTGCAGCACGTGCAACAAATGCGTGGCCAACTTTGATCATCACTGTCGATGGCTCAACAACTGCGTTGGAAGCAGAAACTACAAGTCAGTCGACGTCTTCCGCTTCCTCTGTCGTCGTGTGTGAGCGCGAGAGAGTTTGCGGCGTTCATCCAGTCGCTGAAAACCTGGAAAAGCTTTGCAAAAAAAAAAAGAAAATGCATTTTCCGGGATCTTGAAATGTTCGGACAAAATAACCGAAGAACGGCAAAAAAAATCAGACCCAGGATGACGTCATCAGCGAAACACGAGCTGGCGTCACGTGCACGTTCCGCTCGGAATTGGGACGCGAGCGTGACGTCATGTGAGCGCGTCCTTTCGCTGAGCGCGCCGTGACTTTCGTCAAATAAATGGGCGGCTTGGGGACCGGGACCGATCCGCGGCTCATTTGGTCCCGGGCCGAACAGAAAGAAAAAAGAACTTGCGTTACTTGCGTTCTATTTATTTTGAAATCTGGAAGCTGTTTTATTTTGAAAAATGACCGGATTCTCTCTCCCATCCGCGTGCAGTGTGTCGCTCTTGATGCGGGTCAAGGCGCGCTTCTCGTGATAGGTGACCGCAAAATGAAACCGGGGAGCTGGCAAGATGTGATTTTGCTCTCAAAAGCGGATCTTGCCGAGGGCTCCGTCGGATTCGGCCCAAAGTGATCGATTGTCTCGCTCGGCTTTGCCAAAATGGGAGCCGCGGCTTCGGATGCGAGTATCGCGCATGCGTGCGACGTGTGGCTTGTCTGTGTGTGTCTGCGTGCGCCCAGGTTGTTCCTGTACAGCGTGGCGTCGGCCGCGCTGGGCGCGTGCGTCCTGCTGGCGGTGTCGTCGTACGTGCTGATCGCCTTCTTCTCCGAGCCCGCCGTCGACCACTCGCGGGGTGAGTCCACGCGGCGGCCGCTCGCCGCGCTAACCGCTCGCACGCTAAGCGGCCCGCCCGCGCCTCTTCCAGCGCCGAACCGGACGGCGGCGCGGTTCCCGTTCTCGCCGCCAGCGCCGGCCGTTCCCGCGCTGGCCGCCGTCACCGGCGCGCTGGCGCTGCTCGCCTGCGTGCTGCTCTGCCACCTGCTGCTCTTCCACTTGTACCTCAGTAAGTATCCGAGAATACGGTCAGCCTATGCAACACACCGGCGGCTTTGGTGGCGTGCGCCCGAAATGGCGCAGGTAGCGAGATGAAAAAACGAAATCAAAACGCGCTTGACTGCGGTTGAGCGTTTGGCCCACGAAACGCGACTCGGATGACGATAGCGCGCGCCGATTTGAGTGTGGAACAGGTTGAGCACGTACGAGTACATCGTGCGACAGCGCCACCGTCAGGATGGGAGGCAGACGACAAGCCGGGAGGACGTGAAGAGCGCCGCCCGTCTGTCCGTCCGCCTGAAGGTGACGTGCGTGAGGTCGCCGCGTCGCGTTTCACTTCAGATGATGATGATGTTGACGATGTGGTTGTCAGGAAGCAGACGACTCGACAACGCTGGGCTACACCGAGCCGGAGCCGAACGCGGGACGCGCGCCGTGAGACTTCTCGCCTCACTACCTTCACAACCACATCAACGCAATCTCCTTCGTCAACCGACTGTGTGTGTGTGCGTGTGTTTGTGTGTGTGCGTGTGTGTGTGTGTGTGCGTGTGTGTGTGTGTGTGTGTGTGTGTGTGTGTGTGTGTGTGTGTGCGTGTGTTGCAAGGTTGGTGGCCAATGGCAGTGTGAGGGGCGTGGCTCGCCCGGTTCTCAAGCTCAAAGCCCCAACCACAGTCTCTACACAGCACAACTCAGCAGAGTTGTACACACAGGTGAACACACACACACACACACACACACACACACAGAGAGTTGAAAGCGAGGTGTGTGTGCGTGCGCATAAATCTTCGGCCTTTCCCCAGAAAATGGCGGCAATGACAAAGAAGAAGAAAAAAAAGACGAGCAGGGGAGCCGGCGCCATGGCGTCAGACAGCGGTCCAGGCGCCGGCCGTTCGTCGGAGCGGGTCGGCGCCTGGCTTCCGGGCCCCCACCCGCCGCCCTCACCTGTGCGGGCCGCTGCCCCGCCCGCCGAGTACCACTCCGACTCGGCCGAGTCCCTGGAGGAGGTTCCCGTGGTGCTGGACAAACTGGGCTCGCGGACCCCGCGGCGGACCGCCCTCGCCGTGTCGGTGAGCGCAGCCAGCGGCGAGGTGGTCTCAGCGCCACCTTGGGGCGAGGGAATGACAGTGGGCGCGCCTTCGTCGTCCCGCTCCTCCTTTCCTTTTCCGGCCACTGGTGGACGGCGGCGGTGACCTCCCGACATCCACGTCCGCTCACGAGTCATCCTCCGCGCCCTGGACCGGACGCCGGCCAGTCTCGGCTTTGATTTTCAGGCCCGCCTCCTGTTGATCGTTTGGGAGCCAACGACGTGCCTCGGCCAAAAGGAGCGACCGCGTCCGACTCGAAGGTCTTCCGAAAGCGGTGATGTTGCAAACTGCCTTTGACCCGATGGCCCCGCCAATCTCCCTTTTGCATCATCGAGGAGCGTTCAAGCAACGCACCGCTTGGCCGGTTCGCAACTTGTTCCCGTTTCAAAAAGACGCACGTTTGCAAATGTGCACCCCCCCCAACGATTTCCCACACGACCAAATCTTCTCGTGTCCACCACGGCGACGTCCTGACGTTCGACATCCACCGCGCCCCGTCGCCATATTGCGTTTCATCGGTTGTGTGCATTGTGGATTTTGTTTTCAACCCGTAGCCCGCCCCCCCCAATAAATCTTCTCCATGCAGCTGATAAGTTTGCCCGACTGCGGCAGTTTTCTCGTGTTTTGAAATGGTTGCGGCAGCAGGCGCACTGCAAACGTCGACAAGTCAAAGAAAGAAAATGGGAGGGGCAGCGGCGGAAGCACCAGTTAGCTTCGTTGCGGCCCACCGTCGGCGAGTGTCATCCCTCGATGGAGAAACGAGAGCTCGGCCACCCCGCGTCTGGACAGACTGCGTCTCAATCTGTGAAAGTTCTCCACTTGATTCCGTGACTGAATGACGACACGCCGGTTGTTATACCACCTGCCCCCAAGTAAAGGGAACGCGACAGATCGATGATCACATTGCACTGAGTCATGAACGTTTATTTTAAGTCAATTATTTTCTGTATCCAAATAACTTTTGGGCTTTTTTGTGGGGGGGGGTGTAAAAAGAACGTTAAGGAAAGTAGAATGCAACCAAATAATTGAAGAATAGCCCTCACAGCACCACTGATGTGAACTCAACCCCCTTTTTTTTTTACCCTATGTCTTGGAAAATTTGAAATAAGTACAGTATCTGGGGTTGAATGTGTGGAGTGTGAAAAGACATAAATATGTCTTTAGGAGTGAATGAGTTCATGTTAATTTCAAAAACAAAAACTAGTTTCCTTCTTCGTGCTTGTAGATCTGTTTATTATTGTTTTGGTAATGTCCCTGTTACACAGCCATTCTAACATGTTGTTATACCACCTGTCCACTAGGTGTCGCGGGAGCTATATACAGTGATACCTCGGCTCACGAACTTTTCGCTTCAAGAACATTAAATTCGCGAGCATATAGTCTCTGCTAGTTTTCGGCGGACGAACCAAACCAAGCGGTCGAACAGCGCCATGGTGGCGGCCACGAGAAGCTGACGCACGCTCATGGCGTCCTAGTTAGTCACCCCCTTTCTTTGAGTGCGGACGTGGTTTGTGTTTGATAGACATTTTGGACCATATTGGGTGTACTTTTGCTATTATGGGACCGAAAAAGACCCCGCCACAGGCTAGTGTTAAGCCTAAGAAGACATTAAAGAAAACTATGATCGAGTAGAAGAAGGAGATCATTGAAAAACATGAACGAGGTGTGCGTTTATATGACTTAGCGTCCCAGTACCAGTACGCTAACATGCAACAGGTGTCAATTAAGAGGTTTTTAGTCAGCAAAAAGGATAAAGAGTCTCCTTCTAAGAAGCAAAGAAGAGAAGCCACACCGGAGGTTGAGTTACCTACAGTCCTTACGGAAGGTGACTCTCCTTCCAAACCGTAACTCCCTCTCTCCCTCCTCCTCCCACTCCATTCCATCAAGCCATCAACTACCATCACAAAGGTAAATAAAACGACTTTATTATACAGTACAGTTTATTTCTTTAATTTCAATACAATAGTACATTTATTATACATAAAATAAGGTACAGTGGTACCTCGGCTCATGAACTTAATTGGTTCCCAGAAAAGGTTTGTGAGCTGAAAAGTTCATCTTCCGAACATTTATTTCCCATAGGAAACCATTAAAATGAGAATAATCCGTTCCCAGGTCCCCATAAACATAGTTTTCGACAATAAACATTACAACATTCTCTTCGACAAGGCATTAATAAATAATCAAAAACAGACACATACCGTGTTCACCTTGTAAACCGAAAGTAGCTAAACTTAAATAACGTCGACCAGACGGTATCGTTTCTCTCTTTCTCTCTCTAAGTTGACTTCTCGATCTTTTTAATTCCGCCCTATCCGCGGCACGTGACCCGGAAGTGATTACAGACAAAACGTCCCAAATAACATGAAAATAAAACAATATGAAAGGTTACATAGAAACAAAGCACCATTACAAATCAACAGCATCAAAAATATGTATTTATAATATTAGTTGTCGTGGCAATCAATGACTCAATATTGGCGCCAGTTACACCTTCATTTCAGTCTGACTATATTGTCTTCGTTTCAACAATGCACACCACAACAATATCCTATAGTTCGGCATACTTATAAAATATATTATTATTATTATTATTATTATTATTATTATTATTATTATTATTATTATTATTATTCAACCGATTCAGGGTGTCCCCCGCCTACTGCCTGAAGATGGCTGGGATGGGCTCCAGCACCCCCCGCGACCGTAGTGAGGATCAAGCGGTTCGGAAAATGGATGGATGGATTATTATTATTATTATTAAAAGCAGGACGACCCGAATTAAATTGCTCCCATTTCCAACGGAGCGCCAACGCATCAAAACGAGATGGAGCGCTACGCAATGCGCACGCGCGGGCTCGGCGCCCGCCCCTCCAGGCCACGCGTAAGGCGTAACGTCACGCCCCGCTCTGATTGACAGCCATGTCAGCCATTGAGAGGCGGCGCTTTCCTCTGGGGGGGCCCCAAGTCGAAGTGGACCAATCGCATCGGACGTAAGGCGGAGCCGGCTCCCGAGGGCGTGTCCTCGGCCCGCCTGATTTGATCCACTTTTGGGAAAGAAGAAGAAGAAGAAGAAGAAGAAGGAGAAGGGAAAAAAACGGGGTGGCCGTCTCGCGCTCCCTCTTGCCGGCCCGACGACGTTTGTCCAAGTCCCGGTCCTAGTCCCGGTGCTGGCGAGCGGCTCTGGTCCCGGTCCAGGACCGTTCCTTGGCTTCGGCATGCGGAGCGGCCGTGTGTCTTGCCTGCTGGTGGCGCTGTTGTGCGCGGAAGCGTGCGGTAAGTCCCGAGTCGGCTCGGCTCGCGCGTCGCGTCGCGGCTCTGCCGCTGCTGGCTGCCTGCCGAGTAACGGCGTCCAAATATTTAGGGGGGCCGCGCCGAACGACACTTTTTGGCTCGCGGTCCTCCCCTTGACGATGTTTGTCCTTGGACCTAAAACGCTCGAAGCTTTTTGTTTCAAGCGCCCTTTTTTTATTTTTTATTTTCATTTTTTTTTGCATGCACGCGAGAGCCGAGAGGGGAAAAGACCGACTGACAGATGTCAGCAGCTTCTGGCCTATCGACTCTCAGAAAACACCTCGAAGTGAGATGGATTTGCCTGGTCGTTAGCTGCTAACTTTTTTTGGACGAGGCAGGAGACGAATGAGCGCCGAAGTTGTCCGAACCGAGCGACTCGAGCCGAGGCTCATCTCATTTCTCCATTTTGCACCTTCCACGCTCGTCTGTTTACATGCCAGCCCCTCCCACCAGATGTGTTGAAATTGTGTCGATATGTGAATCCATAGGGACGTCATGAGCCAAGTTGGAGCCAAGATGAGCATTTGGAGTCAAGCTAAGCGTAGGCCAGGGGTGTCAAACTCATTTCACATTGTGGTCCCACATACGGACTCTGTAGATGTCAAGTGGTCCAAACCATGAACATGAAACCAGACTGTGCTCTGAATCAGCCAAATCTCATCTCTTTCCTTTGTTTCCTTTGATTGGCGCTTTCATGTCATTTGCTGCATTGGGTCTATCTCGGTGACAGACCGCGATTGCCGTTTTCTTCCCCAATCAAAACAATGTCGTCTTCTCCTGTGATCAAAACAGTGTGCCCCCCTAGCGGAGAATCCACCAATTGCATTTGATTGAAAATATTCCTTCTGTGTCTTCAATGCATTTTTATGTTTCACTTTTAAATGATCCCGCGGGCCGTAAGTTTGACACCCCTGGCGTAGGCAATGACTTTGGGTGCCATAAAAGCCATCTCTGCTAAAAATACATGCGAAGGACATCTTTTTCACAAGCCGCAGCAACTTTTTTCCGAAACAAGCGCAAAACAGTCCCGCATGACGCGATTCCACACAAATGGCCTCACAAAAACACGGCGGCAACGAGTCCCTTGCGGCCCAACTCCAATCGGGGGGCGGCCCCCGCCGGCTTTATGAAGCCGCCGAAACGACAACCGAGTCGGATTGGGCTTGAAGTGGCCAATTTGGACAGAAGGGTCGTCGGTTTGGGGAAATCTCGAAGTTTGGCAGGCCCCCGCCAAAATCGGTTCGCGATCGGGCTGGGTCGAGTCATGGAACTGTGCAAATAATTGACGCTCTTTGCAGTGAACTCATTCACTCCCAAAGACGTTTTTATACGTCTTTTCAGACTTGGTTTAGAATTGGCTGCTACTGAATGAGTTAACAATCCAAAACATCTTTTAGAGAGGAAAAAAAACAACTCATCCCAAAAGTGACGCTTTCTGCTCCAAACCGATGAAAACGAAACGATGCCTCGTACGCCGTCGATGACTTGATGGCGGCGTGCTTTTGCTCAGCGGCGATGGTCGTCGACGGCGACGCGGATTCCGAGGAATCGGCGGAGGTGTTCCCCAGGTTGCTGTCAGCGCCCGGCGACCCGGACCGCCTGCTGGTGTCGCTCGCGGCCTTCGGACGGAACCTGCGGCTCAACGCCACCAGGGACGGCCGCGCCGACGGCGGCCTGCTGGCTGCCCATCTGCTGGTGGAGGAACGGCGGGCCGGCGGGACGCCGCCCGCCTGCGTGCGAATGGCCCGCAACCAGCTCTGCCTCTACTCGGGCTCCGTCCTGGACCGACCTGGTTCGCTGGTGTCCGTCACGGCCTGCGGAGGCCTGGTACGCTTGCACACACAAACACACACAAAAGGGCTCGGACTCGACTGATGTGGGATTTTGTGTCCGATTCCAAAATTTGGCACAATAGCAGAACAGATCAGCAGTAATTTGCACCATGAATTACAACCCCCCTCTCAAAAAAGAAAGACATAAGGGCCATTCACACGGGCAGATTTATTTCGGACTTACTCCGCAACTGCTCCCCTTGAGCGTTCATACGTGCAACTTTGTTCCGGCGTAGCGCCCGAAAACAGCTTGTTTCGGATCAAATTTGATCCACCTCCAGAACAAATGCTCGTTTGCGAAGCAGCACCGATGCAAATGTGCACGTGTGAACGCTACAATTTGCTCCGCAGCAAATGCTCGTTTGCGAGGGTGGGGGGGAGCCTCGCTGCGCATGAGAAGAGTTGATTACGTACGGCGAGAATGCGTTGCGTTCGTGCTCTGTCGGACTTCCGTCAGGTGTTTGTTTAATAACGACACAAGACATGGCTGCCAACAGTAGCAAAGCACCTCTTGGGTTATACCATCTCAACTAGAACGGATGGCGGTCGGGGTTAGTCCCCAAATGTCATCTTTCCTTTTGTAGGAGACTGGACTGTCTCGGAGTTGTTTGTGTAGTTTGCTCCTTTGTTGTGTGTTCACAACCCCCCCGCCCTCCATAGAATTTATTTTGTGATTTCATCTCTTGATTTTTGTGTTTGGCGCATTACATGTTTGCTTTTCTGAGTGTCATTGAACTCATCGTTGATTTACGTTTTCGGGGGCAGTCACTCTCGAGCAGAAGGCACGGAGACACAGAAGGAGAAGGACGTGCCTGTACAGTAGTTGCTTGAGTTGTGTATACGTTTTAAAAAGAACCAACACGACAGCTCATTTGTTTTCTGTCGTTTTGCTCCGCAGCAGAAACTGCCCGTGTGAACGCAAGTGGAGCTGCTTCGACGCTGTGCCGGAGCTGTGACGCTCAGCGGCTTTGTACGTGTGAACGCTCCACAAAATTTGTTCCGGTGTAAAAATATATCGCAACAAAATACTCCGGTGCAGCGCCGAAATAAATCTCGCCGTGTGAACGGCTGTTGCGGCAATGTGTCAAAACAAGTGATGAAATTGGCCTAAAATGGCCGCCATTTGCCGATTTGAAAAGAGCTCGCTGATGAATTGGATTCATCGGCCGGCCCCTCTCAACACTCGGGGTGGCGGAGGGCGACCCGTCTGTTTGAACGGGTCAGCAAGTTGACCGCCCGTCCCTTGGCGTTTCCCTTTCCAGATGGGTCTGGTGCACGTGGACGGCGAGGTTCTGTTCATCCGCCCCCTGGAGGAGGAAAAGCGGCGGCGGCAGAGCGAGCGCTCGCCGGGGTGGCTCTCGGGCATCAAACATCAGCTGATGCGACGGCGCCGCCGAGACGCGGACGACGCACCGCAACGCCGACAAGGTGAGCCACGCGCCGGCCACGAGGGGGCGCCCGCGCCTTTGCTCCGAGGGCGGTGTTTCAGCCATATGCCGGCAGTACTGCGGGAACGCAAACAGGATCGCCAACACGCCCGCGAATCGGGACTTCGAAAGTGTCCTTCTCGGGAGCGAGAACGCGCACGCGGATTGGAAACGCAACGTACGCACGCGCGGGTTGGAGAATGTGCGCAGGTGGCACCTCGTCTTCGGTTCCGCCGCTCTCCGGGGGTGGGATGGGGGGGGGCGGCTGTGCCCCCTGCCAGGTGCTGAATGCCTTCCGTCGACCGCGCAGGCGCACACAAGCTTGTCTTTTGGGGGTTTTTCACCGCAGCGCCCTCTGCTGGATGTTCGCCGCACCCGCTGGCCCCCGTCGCCAGTCGACCGGAACAACCGCAGCTCAGCACGGCACGTTTCAAAGAATGTCAAAGAGCGAGCGGGGCTGTTTCCATTCCCCAAAAGTGCGACTCAGCGCTTCGGCCGTCAAAACGTGAGTCGGCACGTCGACTGGGAAAAAATCACGGAAGAGCGCGTGACACTTGAGATGCCAAAGTGCACCTCGGCTTTTGAAACGTTCTCGCGGGCCTCGCACTTTGCGCAAGTTGGAGTCGACGACGGCGGACCGTCACGAGCCAGCGGAGAAAAAAAACGCGCTCGTCATCATCACTCAGAACAACACACAAGTCAAAAACGCCCACGCGCACGCACGCACACTCAGAGCTTGAGTGTGTCATGGTGCACGCTCATGAAGCAAAGCAGCTTGACCCCGTAAAAGTTACATAAGCCCTCTCAGGCAAGACCACACACACACACACACACACACACACACACACACACACACACACATATACACACACACATACACACAAATATACACACATATACACACACGTGCACACATGCACACACACACACATACACGCACACACACACATTCACACACACACGCATGCACACTGACACACACACTGACACACACACACGCATGCACGCACACACACATGCGTGCACGCACACACACGCACACACACACGCGCACACACACAGTCTCTGCCTTAATACGTTGCACATGTTCACAAGCACGTCAGACGGCGAGCACAGCAAGTGAGCGTGAAGAGCGTTGCGGCTTCTCTTATGTCAGGCTTCCCGCCGGTCCTTCAAAAGTCTTTCAACGCCGTGAAAGCGTGAGTGTCAAAAGGAGGAAGTCCCTCGCAAATGTTTGGAATCAAATATTTCAAAAGTCCCAACAAATGACAACCTCTGCCCTGCCAAGTTGGACGTTTCGGAGTCCCCAAATAAATGAGCATTCTTTGAGGAAGGGCAAAACCGAGGCGGCGACGGCACGGCACCCAGAAACCCCCAACGGTCTTGCGTTTTCGGTGCCGCCGATGTTGGCCGACCGAGGCCACTGTCGGCCATCTTTCTTGGCCAAGTATGTAGAACACACAAGGAATTTGTCTCCGGTATAACACGCTGCATTAGTATCTTCATCAACAAGGACATGACAGATAAGTATGGAAGGACATTTCGGAATGTAAGTGAACCGTCGTGCGGTGGTACCACCAGTGACAACTGAGACAATGTGCAAAGTATCAAGCAGAGCTAAAGTGATCAGTGGTAGAATACGAGACCAGAACAGTTGGCGCAGAAAATCAGTGAACCATTTCCAAGTGACCAGTACAGTGAAACTCCTCTAGAACGAAACCTACATGGGCGAAAATACCCCCCTATGTGAAAAAATGTTCATGCATGAACACAATTCCCATTCTCCTGCCCCCCCATACGACGAAAACCCCCTGTTGCGTTCTACGAAATAATTTTCTCTGCTCCAGCCTCGCGAAGACATTCACTACAACAAAGTCTTATCCAACAGCGACCTCTACTGGTTCGTTCAGAAACGGCAACAGCAACCACCACACTGGTTGAACGCTAACTGGAGCGCTAATAGCGTAGGGTTTTTAGCCTTCGAGAGCTAACTAGGCCATCGAGGACTACGAAGCGTCCCGTGGCTGGCTCAAAAGTTCATTGCATGACATCAGCTGAGCAACGCTGTCATGGGTGGCGATCGAGGGGAGGTCAAGGTAGAGACAGTGAGATGGTGGAAAGAAAAGCCACCGGGTCCAGAAGTATTTGTTATTGTTAAATTCAGAGGAGCGTGGACGTTAGGCGTAGAAAAAAAAGTAGTGTGTTTCCGGTAACCCGACCGACCGAGAATTTCTACCTCAAAGAAAAACTTTACGGTCGGCATTTTTTTTCAAACCGTCTACATTTTTGTGTAATAATAATAATAGTACATTTCATTTATAAGCGCCTTTCAAAACACTTAAGGACGCTTTACAATCAAAACAAGAACAATAAAACCACAGACAAAATTATAAATAATAAAAGGAAAGATGAATTTAGAGCGCTTACATTGGTGCAAACTCGCGATATTCACGCTTGCGTCGCTTGCCCTGTCGTCTGTCAACAACATTGAATCATGGCGGCGCCACGATCTCCGACAACAGTTTAAACCGCGTTTTGTGTGTTGCAATCGCATGCTCGCACCATAATATTAAGAAAATAGCATCCACTGCTGTATCGAAAAGATTCAACGAGGAGACGGCGGCGGCGACGCTCAAGTCGGCCGCGGGAGAGGCGGGGCGGGCGTGGACGGTGGGACGGGCGGGGTGGTGGTACGCGCGCCGGTCGTTGGTCGGTCGTCTACTCTACCCCGCCACGAACACCCAGCGCCCGCTTCGCTGCGGTCGGGCGGCGGCGGCGCCAGCGGCGCGAGCGAGCGGAGGCGTCGCGGGGTAGGGGACGGTGTCGGGCGCGGGTCGGTCGGTGCGCCGCGCCACCTCGCGCCCCGCCCGCCCCCGTCACTACCCCCGGTCAGGCGCCCGTCGGCGTTCCCGCGCGTCCGCGCGCTCGTCGACGTCGACCCCCCGTCCGCCTTAGTCTTACGGCACCCTAGTCCAGGCCGGGCCACGACCACCACGGGCCGTCTAGGATGCGGGACACAGAGGTAACGAGATGGCTGTAACACCCAGCCGCTGGGTACCCAACTCTCTCGCCGCCGAGCGGGGGTTTCAATCAGTGGCGATTGCTCTCGGACTGCAAGGGAAGCTCGGCTTCCCCTAAAATGGCAAAGAATAAGTGATGAAATATATGAATGTAAATTTCATTGTGTGTACATGTCATTGACTAAATATGCGCTACAACGTGCTCAACTTTTGCTCCGAGTCAGCTTCTTCTTACTGGATACGACGCGACTCCCTTCTTCATGCTGCAGCTTCGCTGTGCTTTAAATGGTAGTGAGTTCAGGGTAGGTTGTCCCAATACGTTGAACGGAGACGAGTCATTGGATACAAACTGGTTTTTGTCCCGCCCACGGAGTTCGGCGTCTCTGGGACTGGATGGCAGTGGGAGGGTACCAGACGGCAGGCTTTTCTGCATCAGATTGGAGGATCTGTCTGTGCCAGTTCGATTGACATTGAAATGAGCCAATCACCGAGCTTTTAGTGTAGGCATCCGTGCGAGCATTTTTTTCAACTCGCATTCTGTTCCGAGTTGAGCTGGAGACTTCTAATCATTTTAGCGACACTCTTTGTTGTAAACAAACAACTAGCGACAAATTAATCTTTTATTTCTGATGGGTTTTATTGTAGTTCCTATAGTTGTAGGACACTAATTAAGTACCGGGAAAAGACGCTTTGTTGGTATGACAGGGTCACAGATCATTTTCTTGAAAAGGAACGGAGCTAGAGTAGAATTTGCGTATAAATAAACGGACACATTTTATGATGTCGACCAAAATTGAGCTTCCCCTCTTTGGCAGACGAGCATCCGGCACTGGTTTCAATGTCTCCTTGTTTTATGTTTTATGGTTATTTTGTTTAAGTTTTTGATAGAGGAGGGAGGGAGAAAAAAAGATTTTAAAAAAACTTTGTCCGACCTACCGACCCTATGCTGAAATTTCATGTTACCGGAAACACACTACTTATTTTTCTACGCCTTATAATGCTAAAATGGCTACAAAACGGACCTTTGGATGTCAAGCCGCTAAGACAAGAAGAGCTCTGATGCTGGAAGAGAGGGTAAAAGTGATCAAAATGAAAGATGGAGCAAGCAAAATAAAATACATTATCCAAGAAATTGATGGAAGTGAAAGTTGATTGTAAATTTCGCAATTTCTTTCCCTTTTTTTCTTTCTACACTGACAATATAAAGTGTCAAATAAGTGTGTGCTCATACTTATGCACTATTGGAATACAAATAGAGTACACATACGTTTGTGTGTGTGGGTGTGTGTGTGCTTACATCTGAGACCAAATTTGCTACAGTGAAAAATCCCCTGTTGTGAAAAATGTCTTGTCGCAAACACGATTTCGTTGTAGAGGAGTTTCACTGTAGCGATAATGCTGTTCCACAGGGTTGTGCAAAATTGCAAAGAGCCACTATCCAGGTAGCTTTGGGTCACTGTTTAGGGAGTTAATGGCTAGAGGGAAGAAGCTGTTTAAGTGTCTGCTGGATTTGGTGCGCATGGATCTGTAGTGCCTGCCTGAGGGCAGTAGCTGGAAAAGGTGGTGGGCAGGGTGCGGTGGATCCAGCAGAATTTTCCGTGCCCTTGTCTCGATTCTGGCAGGGTGCGGGTCCTCAAGAGTGTGTAGGGCGATGCCAATGATTTTTTCCACCATCCTAACTGTCCGTTGAAGTTGAATTTTGTCCTTTTTTGTGGCGGCCCCAAACCAAACTGTGATGGAAGAACACAGGACTGATTCGATGACGTGTAATTTTGGTTCTCTGGCCACTTTGGACAGATTTACTGATTTTTATTTCTTTCTTTCAAATCTCTGTCATAAACTTCAACAAATGCCAGAGCATCATAAAACCGTCAAACGTTCTCCCTGTCGTTTGTTATTCAGGAACAAAAAAATCGTATCGATTTTTGGGGAAGGAATACGGGTGGGTTCCAAAAATTCCATTCATCGAGTGGACTTTTTACCCCCATAAATTCAAACGACATCTTGCGTGACGATGCGAGAGCGGCGTATGAAAACAGGACGGCGGGGGAGCGCTGGCCGGGAAGCTCGAAACCCGAAAAAAAGTTTCGTCAATGAAAAGCGCCACGTGTGTTGACAGATGAGGAGAAGGCGCCGGAGGAAGGTCGCCGCAAGCGCGCGGACATCCCCGGCGAGGACGCGTACACGGTGGAAACGCTGCTGGTGGCCGACTCCAGCATGGTCCAGTACCACGGCGCCGACGCCGCTAAGAGGTTCTTGTTGACCGTCATGAACATGGTGAGCGCAACAAGAAGGCATTTCCGCTTTTAAAAAAAAAAGCCTCCCGCCCGCAGAATAGGTGGTGGCCGCTCTCAAGGCCGCCGCGTGCTCGTCTCTTGTGTGTGTGTGTGTGTGTGTGTGTGTGTGTGTGTGTGTGTGTGTGTGTGTGTGTGTGTGTGTGTGTGTGTGTGTGTGTGTGTGTGACTCAGGTGTACAACATGTTCCGGCACCAGAGTTTGGGCGTGAGGATCAACATTCGGGTCACAAAGTTGGTTCTGCTTCACAGCCGCCCAGTGAGTGTCAACTTGGACCAGCGCCGGTCCTGTCAAGTGTGTCACGAGTGGATGGGGAACCCCCCGCCAAACACTCGATACGATGAAACTCCTCTACAAGGAAATCATGTTTTCAGCAAGAAATTTTTCTCAACAGGGGGTTTTTCACTGTAGCAAATTTGATCTCAGATGTAAACACACACACACACACAAACGTACGTGTACTCTTTATTTTTATTCCAATAGTGTACAAGTATGAGCACACACTTGACACTTCATATAGTCAGTGGAGAAAGAAAGAAAGGAATTGCGAAATCTGCGTTCACTTTCACTTCCATCAATTTCTTGGCTAATGTCTTTTATTTTGCTTCCTCCATCTTTCATTTTGATCACTTTGACCCTCTCTTCCAGCGTCAGAGCTCTTCTTGTCTGAGCTGCTTGACATCCAAAGGTCCGTTTTGTCGCCATTTTAGCAATGCAACGTCCACGCTGGTCTGAATCTAACAACAACAAATACATCCTGGACTACTGCGCATGTGGAAACCAGTGTGGTGGTTGCTGTTGCCGTTTCCGAACGAAGCAGTAGAGGTCGCTGTTGGATTAGACTTTGTTGTAGTGAATCTCGTCGCGAGGCAATGGCAGAGAAAAATATTTCGTACAAGGCAACAGCGGGGTTTTTTTTCGTTGTATGGGGGGCAAGAAAGTGGGAATGGTGTCCATGCATGAAGATTTTTTCACACTAGAGGGTATTTTCGCCCATGTAGGTTTCGTTCTAGAGGAGTTTCACTGTAGAAACATTCTTGGCTCGTTTTGGGCTTCGCCGCCAGCCCCCTTGTCCACTTTTCATCCGCTCGCGCTTCTCGCCGACATTCTTGCGCTTCCGTTCGCTGTCTTCCTTTGAGCCTTGTCCAAGCCCTTCATTCGAGCGAGGATTCCGCACGCTCTGGGTTCCCGCTCTGTGCCTTCCCTCAGGACAACCTGAAGGTGGGCCACCACGGCGAGCGTTCCCTGGAGAGCTTCTGCCAGTGGCAGCACGAAGAGTTTGGAGGCCGGCGCCACCTGGGAAGCAATCGCCTGCCCGCGGGAGCGGACCAACTCCCGCCCGTAGACAGCGCCGTGCTCGTCACCAGGTGGGTTCGCCTCCTCGCCCCCCCAGGCGACCTGGCCCTGGGCCGCGTGGCCCCGGTAGCTCCTCGGCGCTTCTCGTCCCACGGGAGAAGACGTCGGTCTCAGGGGGAGGATCTCGGCCGACACTACTTGAGGCGAGACGGTCGCAAATTGCTATGACGCAACAAAAGGGAGCAAAACAATTTTTCTCGTGAAAAGCGGTTCGCTTCCTCTTTGCGTCTTGGCATATCTTGAAAAGCCTTCCTGATCGGCACGGTGGTCGTCTTTTTCGACTGCCACATTTCTGACGCTATCAATCGACTGCCACCCCCGCTTTCAACGCCCCTTTTTTTTTTTTGGGGAGGGCCATGTCACTCTTGTTATTTTCCGCATATGCCCTGCGCCGCAGAAAAATGATGGGTGGGACACCGCTGCAAATGAGGGTAATCGGCGCAATGTGTAAACCCGACCAGCAGAGGGCATCGTTTGGCAGACGCTCGCTGAAGTCGAGAAGAGCGAGCAACCAAAAGCAAAAAGTGAGGTGGACTCCCGCAGTCGCGCACGTTCCTCATCACCGCTGTCCACCCAAAATGGATCCGAGGCCCGCTTTGGTGTCCGTACAGCATCTTGTGGTTGTGCTTTCCCGAAGGAATGTGCTGACTTGTTGTTTTGTGTGTCTCAGGACAGACTTCTGCGTGCACAAGGAGGAACCGTGTGACACTGTTGGTAAGCTTCCTCGTTGTCGTCGTCGTTGTTGTTGGTCTCGCCTGTCTTTTTGCCCTACGTGGCGGGTGGTTAGCAAGTGGTTGACAGGCACGGGCCTTTTGCGTGTCCAGGTATGGCGTACCTGGGCGGCGTGTGCAGCGCCAAGCGGAAGTGCGTGCTGGCCGAGGACAACGGCCTCAACTTGGCATTCACCATCGCGCACGAGCTGGGGCACAAGTGAGTTCCCATCGCAGAGTCGGACCATCGGAGCCAAGCTCGCCTGCGGTTGGAACGTCCGTTCTCTTGCTTATGCAATGCACGTCAGACCAACTGAGTGGGCCTGAAAAAAATTGCTGGGGGGGGGTTAAAAAAAAGTGTCACGGCACCTTTGAGACGGTTTAATGCTGCACTTACTGTGCTCGTGTGTGTGCGTGCGCACACCCGGCTAGCATGGGCATGAGCCACGACGACGACCACGCCTCGTGCAGCGGCCACGCCTACATCATGTCCGGCGAATGGGTGAAGGGACGCAACCCCAGCGACCTGTCGTGGTCGCCGTGCAGCCGCGACGACCTGGAGAAGTTCCTCAGGTGACATCCTCCCTCCTTCGCATATTTGCGGGCGGGCTAGCGCGCGCCACGCGAGCTACGCGGGTGACGCCGCTGCACTGTGTGTCTCGGCGCCAGATCCAAGTCGAGCGCGTGTCTGGTGCACACGGACCCGAGGAGCCGCTACCAGCTGCGCCTTCCCCCCAAGCTTCCCGGGATGCATTACAGTGTCGACGAACAGTGTCAGATCCTCTTCGGAACCAACGCCACCTTCTGCTCCGACATGGAGGTAGCTATCAACGGATCGGCCCAACGCGGGAGCGGCCGCCAGGATGACGTGTGTGCGTGCGTGTGTACCCGCAGCACTTGATGTGCGCCGGTTTATGGTGCCTGGTGGAGGGCGACGCCTCCTGCAAGACCAAACTGGACCCGCCCCTGGACGGAACCCAGTGTGGACCGGACAAGGTGGCAGGCCAACGCTCTCTCTCTCGCCTGTACTCGCTGCCGTGCATGTGGACCCTTTTGTGCGTGTTTTTGTGTAGCGTCTGTGTGTCTAATGTGTGTGTGTGAACCTTTTGTGTGTGTCAGTGGTGCCGCGCAGGGGAGTGCGTGAGCAAGACCCCGATCCCGCAGCACGTGGACGGCGACTGGAGCCCTTGGAGCCCGTGGAGCATGTGCAGTCGCACGTGCGCCACCGGAGTCCAGTTCAGACAGAGGAAGTGCGACAACCCCCCGTGCGTAGCACACTCGCACCGATGCGTTTGATGAGAACTGATGTTCCCGCTACGACTGACTTTTGGCTTGCTCTGCGTCGCCGCCGAGCAATGTTGCCGTTGCCACGCCAAGCCGCGTCCGCCGCGTTAGCTTCAAGGTGATTCGGTGCCAGACGTCTCGCTCCCGACAACGCGCTCTCGGCGACGAGGTCCCGAGCGAGTTGGGGTCAAAAGCGTGAAACGGGCGCTCGCAAATTCGCAAAATAAATACACAGCGCTAACCGCAGAATGCTTTCTAACTCGCGGATATTTCACGAACAAAACAAAACAAAACAATTGTTAAATGCCAGTCGGATTCGCCAGCCTGCTTGTAGTCACATGGACACATTTCAGTGTCCAAGACATTTTCGGCCCGTAAGACTGCTATCGGCGTGTTATCAATACCTGGTATTAGTATCACTGCTATCCATGACAACAGCTAGAGGTTGTGTGTGTGTGTGTGTGTGTGTGTGTGTGTGTGTGTGTGTGTGTGTGTGTGTGTGTGTGTGTGTGTGTGTGTGTGTGTGTGTGTGTGTGTGTGTGTGTGTGTGTGTGTGTGTGTGTGTGTGTGTGTGTGTGTGGGTGTGTGTGTGTGTATGTGCGTGTGTGTGGGTGTGTGTGTGTGTATGTGTGTGTGTGTGTGTGTGTGTGTGTGTGTGTGTGTATATGTGTGTGTGTGTGTATATGTGTGTGGGTGTATGTGTATGTGTGTGTGTGCGTGCGTGCTTGCTTGTGTGTGTGTGTGTGTGTGTGTGTGTGTGTGTGTGTGTGTGTGTGTGTGTGTGTGTGGGTGTGTGTGTGTGTGCGCGCGCAGGCCAGGACCGGGCGGGCACCCCTGCCAAAAAGCTAGCGTGGAGCACAAAGCCTGCGAAGGTCCTCCGTGCCCAAAGGGGGCGCCCAGCTTCAGGGACCTTCAGTGTTTGTCCTACGACCGACACGCCGGCAAGAAGAAGAGCGACATGCTAACCGCCGTCGTCAACGATGGTGATGCTCAACGCGCGCACGCGCCGCCGGCCTCGAAGCCGCCCTATGCGGATGTGTGCGGGTTCGTCTGTGTGCGCCCGTGTGTCAGCATCGACTACGTGTGTACAGACACTCCCCGAGTTACGAACATCCGAGTTATGAACAAACGGTACATACGAACATTTTCACGGGTCTGTCGTGGAGCCGCGTTTTTAGTAGAGGTGCCAAATTATTAATTGCGATTAATTAATTACAATCTGTTAAGCGCGTGATGCTTTTTAATCGCGTTCATCTAGATTTTAATCTCTGCCTTTAATGTTTCTGTCGGTCTTTTTCTAATCTCCTTTTTATGTGTTGGCTTCCTGTGTCCGAGTTGTTGAGGGCGGGGAAACAACTGTCAGTCACGGCCTGAAGCGGACATTGATTGGCTGCCATTATGTTTGGGCTTGTTTAGCATCGGCTGATTGGCTCCCATTGGAGTTGGGCGGGCTTAGTAAGCAGCGGTGAGGAGAGGCGAAAATGGAGCAGCATGGGAAAGTTCTCGGCACAATGAAGGGACAATTTACATTCCAAAAACGCCCTGATGGCACAATTGATAAAGTTGGAGCGTTGTGCCTGATTTGTAAGGAGGAGTTTGCGTACCATTATTGTTTATTATCTGAACCAATTTCAGTGTTGAGTACTTAGATTGCTCAGAAAAGTGTTCTTACTGTTTACGATGTGTTCACCTGGGCACTTTTTAAGGACCTGATGTTCTATTTTAGTTGTAATTCTTTGGAGAGATTTTACAAAAACAAACAAAAGGGTGATATTCCCCCTCGTGGGCGAAACTCAAGGTTGCAGGTCGGACTTTGACTGGTCTCAAATACAGCAGAAAGTAAATGGCTACGACTGCATCTGTCCAAGTCTGCTGAAAATAAATTAATAAAATAAATAAATAATAAAATAAATAAATAAAATACAATACTTTATAATGCCACTTTTATCTTTTGATCTGCCTCAATAATGTAACGAATTTCTCAGTCATTTTTAGATGACATTAAAAAAATAGATTAATTAGATTAATTACAGACCGCGGCCCGGTAGTCCAGTGGTTAGCACGTCGGCTTCACAGTTCAGAGGTACCGGGTTCGATTCCAGCTCCGGCCTCCCTGTGTGGAGTTTGCATGTTCTCCCCGGGCTTGCGTGGGTTTTCTCCGGGTGCTCCGGTTTCCTCCCACATTCCAAAGACATGCATGGCAGGCTGATTGAGCACTCTAAAATTGTCCCTAGGTATGAGTGTGGGCGTGGATGGTTGTTCGTCTCTGTGTGCCCTGCGATTGGCTGGCAACCGATTCAGGGTGTCCCCCGCCTACTGCCCGGAGACAGCTGGGATAGGCTCCAGCACCCCCCGCGACCCTAGTGAGGATCAAGCGGTTCGGAAGATGAATGACTGAATGAATAATTACAGACCCTAATTAATTAATCGCAGATTTATTTTTTTTAATCGCTTGACATCACTAGTTTTTAGTATGCGTGAGTGTGAGATAGAACGTGCATGTGTTTGAGCGCGCCCTTGTGTCCATGTGTGAGCATATACTTGTGAGAGTCAGGGTGTGTCAGCGTCTCCATGTTTCACGCTTAATGTGTGTGTGTGTGTGTGTGTGTGTGTGTGTGTGTGTGTGTGTGTGTGTGTGTGTGTGTGTGTGTGTCTGGGTCTGTGTCTGGGTCTGTGTCTCGTTGCGTGCGCGTGTTTGCGCCTAGAGAAGCCATGCGTGTTGTTCTGCAGTCCGGTGGGTCGTGACATTTCCGTGCTGATGGCCGACAGGGTGATGGACGGGACGCCGTGCGGTCCGTATGAGGCCGACCTGTGTGTCAACGGCAGTTGCCAGGTATGCTAAGCTAAAACAAACGAAGCCGTCACGTCACGTTTCAAGGCGGCGACGAGTCGCGGCCAGCGGAGGTTGACGCGCAGCTGAGTGAGTGCCACTGCGGGTTCCTGTGCTCCCTCTAGCGGTCTGACAGGGAATTAGCACGTTAGCATTTCGTCTTTAACGGCTGTTTGTTTGTTTGTTTTGACACCTATTTAGGTTAAAAAATTTCTATATTGTGTGATACGTTTTCCTCAAATGATTTCTAAAGATGGCAACTCACTGCTAGCGAGAGTTTGGGTACGCAGCCAATGCGGGTTTTTCGTCGGCAAAGATGTTCCCAAACTGATTTTGTCAATCCCACATGTTTGAAATACAATCATTGTCGCGTAAATAATGCGAGTTTAGAATGCCAAATTTTGTTTGCGCTCAACTTAGCCGAGACAGCCCCACTCAGAATGCTGGGCTAGCTGCGCAAAAAGTCTTCAAAACACCACAAACGCTTATCGTTGCTGTGGTCTTTGTCGCCCGGCAGAAAATCGGCTGCGACGGCGTCATCGGCTCGTCGTCCGAGGAAGACGCCTGCGGCGTTTGCAACGGCGACGGGCGATCGTGCGCCGTGGTGAGGGGGGACTTCAACCACAGCGGCGGCATGGGTACGCCGCACACCGCCACGCGCACGTTTGACAAATGTTCGCCTTTCAGCTGGGGCACGTTTTGGACGCTTGCCGATTGGTCGCTCTCCCCTTGACGCCCGACACGCCGCGCTGCGCTCGGTTTCCTGTCTTTTGGCCGGCGCGGGCTCGTTTGCACGTCCCGGGCGAAGCGTGACGCCTGCGACTTGTGTGCTAGGCTACGTGGAGGCGCTCGTCATTCCCGCCGGGGCGCGACGGATCAAAGTGGTGGAGGACAAACCCTCGCACAGCTTCCTGGGTAAGAAACCTTGGCGCAATTTCCCTTGTGGGAAGCCGGAAAAATGATCACATTTGTCCTTTTTCCTTCCATCTTGTGTCGGGGGGGGGGTTGTCTTGCTGTCGTCCTGTCTCGAGTCGATTGTCCCTTCTTTTCATGTTTTACTTGCAATTTCGCTGTCAACATTTCCCGCGCGCGTGTCCCATTTCGTTCCTCGGGTCTCGTGTCGGGAAGCCGCGCTGATGCGCCGCGCTCGCCCGCTGCTATCTTGTGACCTTGTGACCCTGCGCCCGCTCCAGCCCTGAAAGACGGCGGCGGCAAGTCGATCAACGGCGACTGGAAGATCGAGCTCCCGGGAGAGTTCCAGGTGGCCGGCGCCACCGTCCGATACGTCAGGCGAGGATTGTGGGAGAAAATGTCGGCCAGGGGGCCCACGCGCGCCCCGCTGCACCTCCTGGTAAGAAAAAAAAAGGCGGCCTCCTCCGCCGCCACGAGCCAAGCCGGGCTGGGTGCGCGCCTGTTTTGTGCTGTCGCCACCAGGTGCTGCTGTTCCACGACCCGACGTACGCCATCCACTACGAGTACACGCTGGGCCTGGGCGCACCGGCTCCGTCGGCGAGCCCGGGCTCCCCTCGGCGCCTCTACGTGTGGACGCACAGCGGCTGGAACGCCTGCACCGCGCAATGCGGAGGAGGTAGCGCGGCGGCGTGGCGCCCGCGTCTGGCGCTTCCACCGACGCGGCACCTTTGACACGGCCGCCTTCCTCTGCTCTGGGCGCGCGCGCAGGCCAGCGGAGGACCTCGGTGGCGTGCGTGCGTTTGGCCAACCGGTCGGCCGAGGCCGCCGACGATTTCTTCTGTCGGGCCGAGCGGCGGCCGCCGCCGCAAGTCAGGCCGTGCAACCCTCAACCCTGCCACTTCCGGTACGCGCCAAAGAAGATTCACCCGCACATGCTACAGGGATAAGGGGGCTATTTTGCTCGTGGCCTCCTGGTGTGTGGGCGGGGTGGCCTGTCACTCAAGCCAGTTTGAAATCGAACCACTTGGCTCGGGAAAGCGCCCCCCCCCTCATGAAAGGCAATGTTTTTTGTGCGCTGCGCTCCAGGTGGTCGGCGAGCGAGTGGGGCCCCTGCTCGGCCACGTGCGGCCCCGGCACGCAGCGGCGGCGGGTGCTCTGCGCGCAGCAGCGGCGCGACGGCTCGCAGGAGGAGGAGGAGGAGGAGCGGAAGGACGGGGGCGGCGGCGGCCGCTGCCCGGGGCCCCGCCCGCCGGACCTGCAGGCCTGCGAGGGCCGCCTCTGCCTCGGCGTCTGGGAAGCCTCCGAGTGGTCGCAGGTGGGTCGCTCGCCGAGGGGAGGCAAATTGCGCAACAGCGAGCCACCCTTCCCACGACAAAAATCCACACTTGTTTTTCACATTTGGGGGGGGGGCAGTTTTCTTCTTTCTCTGGAAAAAAAATTAAAAATCAATGTTGACTTGAAGAAAAGGAAATGCCTTTTCTTGGGGGGGGGTTCCGCCAGATGAAACGACATTTCATCAAATTGGGCGAGAGCAGGTCATTCAGCGCCATGCCACGCCCGCTCAGCGCTTGTCTTTGATTTGAAATCCCAATCTGGTGAATTTTGCCCCCTCCCCCCGCACTCGCGTTTGACACCCCTTTTTTTTTTTTTTTTTTTTTTTGTTTTTTTGTTTGGTCTGAGGCGCTCCCATTGTCGTTTCAGTGCTCGGAGGGCTGCGGCCCCGGGGTGCGCACTCGCAGCGTCACGTGCGGCAACGCCGGCGGCCGCTGCGATCCGCTCACGCGCCCCGCCCACCGGGAGGCCTGCCGGGACCACTCGCGCTGCTTCGAGTGGAAAACCGCCCAGTGGTCCAAGGTACGCTTCTTGGACGAATTCGGGCGGCGACGTCCCCGAACGCAACCGAAGCGCTTCGGTGGCACGTGCCTTCCCCAAAACCAAACAAACACAACAGAACCCCCCAACATCGACATTGTTGCCCAAACGATACAAATGCTTCTCTCCGCGTTCCCGTTTCGTTCTTGGGGCCATTTGCAAAGGTCACGACGCATCCCAATCTGGCTCATGGCGCCTTTTTTGTCTTTGGGTGCGGCCGCCAGTGCTCGTCGTCGTGCGGGCGGGGTCTGCAGTCGCGCGCGGTGCAGTGCATGCACAAAGTGAGCGGTCGCCACGGCAGCGAGTGCCCGCCGGCCCTGCGCCCGCCCACCTACCGACCCTGCCGGCCCCAGGGGGAGTGCCGCCAGGCCGCCGAGGTCGACGGCAACACCATCACCTCGCCCAGGCTAGGTGGGTCAGGACGTCTCGCCCGCCTCTTCCTTCCTTCCTGCCCGCCTTCCTCTGACTTTCCGGCCGACCTGCGCCAAATGGCTTTCTCGCCCGCTTTGGGTTCCACTTTGCCGCCTGACTCATCCTCCTTTGTTTGCCGCCCCCCCCCCCCAGCCGCGCTGACCTACAAGTGTACGAGCGGCGACCAGTGGCCCGTGTACTGCCGCGTGATCCGCGAGAAGAGCCTTTGCCGAGACATGCGCTGGTACCAACGTTGCTGCCAGACTTGCAGAGACTTTTATGCCAGCCGGACCTCTTTGTCGTGAGCGCCAAGTGTCGGCGGAGGAGGACCGACAGCCGACGGGACCGGACGGGACGGGAAGACTTGGAAATGTTTTGCCGGACGCCCAAAAGCAAAACAAACCCGCCTGGCACACTCATTCAGATTCATCTTCTCCTCTCAAACTGCTTTGTCTGCTCCTCCGTTTGAGATGATTTGCCTGCTTCTTCTCTTTCCACTCCTCACAACGGTTCCCGATTTGCGGAACTGCTGTCCGCTTGTGTTTTTTTTAACACTACTTTGGGCTCCTGGCGTCTTCTGGTTCATCATCCTGCGTGTCGACTTCTGAAAGTGCCGTCGCTTGCTCTCCTTGTGTCTCTTTTTTGTTTTTTTCCCATTTCTGGGTCGACTCGTTTCTCTCCTTCCACCTCTTTGTTTTTCCTGCCGTTCCTTCTCCGTTTGAGTTCTTCTCATTGGCAACTTGTCACGGTTCGACTTGTTCCACGGCAGGCGTCTCCGCCGCACGCAATTTGAAAATGAATGATGCCGATGATAATCCAGGACTGCACACTACTTTGCTCTTAATGGTTGCTGTACCGTATTCGCCGACGTCGCTAAGGGAGGTGGGCAGAATCGGGGAGCGCTTCACATACCTCATAACGCTTCCAGCGCTAATGAATTAGCTGGCTGACGCCAACCTGAGTGCGTTGCAAACGGAAGGAAGTTAACACAACCCCCCCACCCCCCCACCCCCACAAGAAAAGTAAATCAATCTGGAAACACTTGCGCACAATCACCAGCACGCATTAGCGCCAAGCCGCCTGACCAGCGAGCCGTCGCGCTTTGCAAATCCGAGGCTAAAAAAACAAAACCAAACACAGGAGTGGCTTTGGGGACAGGAAGTCAGGGGGCGGGACCAAGTTGGACACATCACGCTCCACTCCAAGCAGCAAATTTGGAGTTGTCGCGACACGATGATGTCATCGGTTGGCTCCTCCCAGAGCGGAAGGGTCGTCAAAGGTGCTCTCTTCTTATTTTGATAATGACTTTTTATGATTGTATTTGCGGTTATTTAACACGATGACGATTTTTGCGTATTGTGGATATTTGGTTGAGTCGGCTGCCATTTTGTGTACTTTTTACGTTTTTTTTTTTCTGTACTTGATGGTGCTCAACACAATAAATGTCTACCGGCCTCAAGCACTCCACTTGACTGCTCCACCAACACAGCCCATGTCGCAATAATGATACGCAAGCTTGAGCACACATAAAGATATATATATTAGAGCTGTCAGTTTAGCGCATTTTTATCGGCATTAATTGAAATGAATTTTAACGGGATTAAAAAAATTTCTTGCGAGATTAACGCGGCACACGTCACAGCGGATGCTACGTTGCTCTATAAATAAACCAGAAACAAAACATCAAGCGCGCTGCACAGGTCCACGCACGTTTGTTTTGCCAGCCACGGTAGCGCGAGACACCGAAAACGGATACAGTGAAAATCCTCTAGAACGAAACCTACATGGGCGAAAATACCCGCTTATGTGAAAAAATGTTCATGCATGAACACAATTCCCATTCTCCTGCCCCCCATACAACGAAACCCCCTGTTGCGTTATACGAAATCATTTTCTCTGCTCCAGCCTCACGAAGACATTCACTACAACAAAGTCTTATCCAACAGCGGCCTCTACTGGTTCATTTGGAAACGTCAACAGCAACCACCACACTGGTTTACATTGTGAACGATGTTTATTTCGGTCACAGCGGCGAGTTTCCTGGACTCAACATACTCATAGCTGCTCTGCCATTGGCTTACCGAGCATCATCCTGGCCTCCGATTGGCCAAGAGGGACCTCACTGTCTATGTGTGTAGATACTGAAGCTAGATCCGTAGCATCCGATTAGCTGCTCAGAGTTAATTGCTTATGGCTCGACGGACATTCAAATGAACGAACGTTTCCTCGAATGCTTTACTTGTTATCATGCTAAAAACAGCCACGGGCGCTTAGTAGTCCTCGATGGCCTAGTTAGTCCTATATATATATATATATATATATATATATATATATATATATATATATATATATATATATATATATATATATATATATATATTAGAGCTGTCAGTTTAGCGCGTTTTTATCGACATTAATTTAAATGAATTTTATCGGGATCAAAAATTTTCTCGAGATTAACGCGGCAGACGTCACAGCGGATGTGACGTTGCTCTATAAATAAACCAGAAACAAAACATCAAGCGCGCTGCACAAGTCCACGCACGTTTGTTTTGCCAGCCACGGCAGCGCGAGACACCGAAAACGGATATTTAAATAGTTTATGAATGGAAAGTTTACTTTTAAAAAGTTGCCAGATTGTTCCACTGACAAGAACAAAATGACCTGGATGTTTTGCAGTCGTAAACTGAGCTATCATCATAGCACGTCGAGTCTGAAATACCACTTAATTAATGGCCAAGCACACCGCTGACGTGAGTAGTCCGCCCCCCCTCGTCTCAGACAGACGGCTATGGATAATTTCAAAGCGAAGAAAATGGATGACACGACAAAGAACAAAGTTGCTGAAGCAATCGGCAATTTAAACAGCGTGGGCTAAAATGTTGCTAGAACAGGGCTGTCTTTATTTAGCTCATTTGTGCATAGTTGTCATGTTTGTCCGTCTGCAATCTGACGTTTAAAGAAGTAAATTGCGTTGCAGCCGGCGCTCCACTTCCGGGTTGGACCTTTGGGACTTGTAGTTCTTTTGTTCGATTCGACTTGATATGTTCATGCCGGCGCTCCACTTCCGGGATTGAGTATTGGGACTTGTAGTTCTTTTGTTCGATTCAACTTTATGTTTGTGTTGAATGGTTTCTTACGTTTAAAACAATGAATAATGATGACGATAATGATACATAGTGAAATCAGAGTTGATTACATTATTTATTAAACGTATTGTTAGATAAAGGTATTCATTAATGTCAATTATATACATATTTACATTGCGATGCAGAAAGATAGATATATAAATTTTTTACTGCATTTATGTGTAGTTTAGGTTATTACCTGCTTCTGATACTTCTGTTACAACTACTCCTACTTCTGCTGCAAAGTGCTCCAATAAATGATCCAAAAGTACAGAACGAGAGATCCTTCCATGCTGACCGACAATCCCTAACTGAACAACCATTACTGATTGCCAGCGAGAGCCTCCATTACAAGAATCCGAAATGATGTCGACACAAAACCGTAGAGAGACTTCCGAGCAAGAAGGACCAACAGAATCAGCATAGCCTGACTGCTGTGTTCAAAGCAAATTTGAGAAAACGAAGTATGCAACCATGGCTTAAATCCATTATAGGCTGAGTACTAGTTTACCTTAGATGTGCACTTTATAATGTTATATTGCGCTGTTTTGATTCCCTAAAAGAGCTGTTCAAGCAGCTGTTGTGTGACAAAATATTGTTTTCACTGTTGTTGATGGACAGTAATATTGTGTGAGAGATAATGTGTGAATAACTGCTCCAAGTGAAAAATGTTCATGTAAAATTGAAAATCAAAATTGTTATTTCAGTAAATATTTGCATTTTGCACATAGAAAACTGATTCATGATTCCATGTTGATGAGAGCATTAAAATGGGGAAAATAGGACAAAATATAAAGGAAATTCAGAAACGATAAAAAATGAGTGAGCAATCATGATTAATTTTTAGTTAATTTGAGTTAATTATGACAGTTGAGTTTTTAATTAGATTAAATATTTTAATCGTTTGACAGCTCTAATTATATTAGAGCTGTCAAACGATTAAAATTTTTAATCTAATTAAAACTCAACTGTCATAATTAACTCAAATTAACTAAAAATTAATCATGATTACTCACGCATTTTTTATCGCTTCTGAATTTCCTTTTATATTTTTTGTCCTATTTTCCCATTTTATCTCTCATCAACATGGAATCATGTTGATGAGATTATATATATTATATATATATATTAGAGCTGTCAAACGATTAAAATTTTTAATCTAATTAAAAACTCAACTGTCATAATTAACTCAAATTAACTAAAATTAATCATGATTACTCACGCATTTTTTATCGCTTTCTGAATTTCCTTTATATTTTTTTGTCCTATTTTCCCCATTTTAATGCTCTCATCAACATGGAATCATGAATCAGTTTTTTATGTGCAAAATGCAAATATTTACTGAAATAATTTCGATTTTCAATTTTACATGAACATTTTTCACTTGGAGCAGTTATTCACACATTATCTCTCACACAATATTACTGTCCATCAACAACAGTGAAAAAAATATTTTGTCACACAACAGATGTTTGAACAGCTCTTTTTATGGAATCAAAACAGCGCAATATAACATTATAAAGTGCACATCTAAGGTAAACTAGTACTCAGCGTATAATGGATTTAAGCAATGGTTGCATACTTCGTTTTTCTCAAATTTGCTTTGAACACAGCAGTCAGGCTATGCTGATTCTGTTGGTCCTTCTTGCTCGGAAGTCTCTCTACGGTTTTGTGTCAACATCATTTCGGATGCTTGTAATGGAGGCTCTCGCTGGCAATCAGTAGTGGAGTTGTTCAGTTAATTCCGTTTTTCACGGCCCCCTGAATAGGGATTGTCGGTCAGTATGGAAGGATTTCTCGTTCTGTACTTTTTTGATCATTTATTGGAGCACTTTGCAGCAGAAGTAGTAGTAGTAGTAGTTGTAACAGAAGTATCAGAAGCAGGTAATAACCTAAACTACACATAAATGCAGTAAAAAAATAATATATCTTATCTTTCTGCATTACAATGTAAATATTATATAATTGACATTAATTAATACCTTTATTTAACAATATGTTTAATAAATAATGTAATCAACCCTGATTTCACTATGTATCATGATCGTCATCATTATTCATTGTTTTAAACGTAAGAAACCATACAACACAAACATAAAGTCGAATCGAACAAAAGAACTACAAGTCCCAATAGTCAATCCCGGAAGTGGAGCGCCGGCTTGATTAACCCCAGCTGCAACGCAATTTACTTCGTTTAAACGTCAGATTGCAGACGGACAAACTGACAACTATGCACAAATGAGCTAAATAAAGACACCCCTGTTCTAGCAACAGTTTAGCCCACGCTGCTCCAATTGCCGATTGCTTCAGCAACTTTGTTCTTCGTCGTGTCATCCATTTTCTTCACTTTGAAATGATCCATAGCTGTCTGAGAGGGAGGGGGGGGGCGGAGTACTCACGTCAGCTGTGCGCTTGGCCATTAAGTGGTATTTCAGACTCGACGTGCTATGATGATAGCTCGGTTTACGACTGCAAAACATACAGGTAACTTTGGTCTTGTCAGTGGAACAATCTGGTAACTTTTCAAAAGTAAACTTTCCATTCATAAACGATTTAAGTATCTGTTTTCGGTGTCGCGCGCTGCCGTGGCTGGCAAAACAAACGTGCGTGGACCTGTGCAGCGCGCTTGATGTTTTGTTTCTGGTTTATTTATAGAGCAACGTAACATCCGCTGTGACGTCTGCCGCGTTAATC
The DNA here is from genome assembly GCA_026261675.1 of Hippocampus mohnikei. Classification (NCBI taxonomy): domain Eukaryota; kingdom Metazoa; phylum Chordata; class Actinopteri; order Syngnathiformes; family Syngnathidae; genus Hippocampus; species Hippocampus mohnikei. The sequence goes on from JAKGUB010000196.1 coordinate 478,480, forward strand.
TCGCGAGAAAATTTTTGATCCCGATAAAATTCATTTAAATTAATGCCAATAAAACGCAGCTAAACTGACAGCTCTATATATATATATATATATATATATATATATATATATATATATATATATATATATATATATATATATATATATATATATATATATATATATACACACACATACACACATACACACATAACGGCTGGATAGCTCAGTTGGTAAGGCACCGGTTTGGGAGACGGTGGTTCGAATCCCGCTTGGGGCAAAAAAAATAAAGAGCACATAACACCATCCAGTGTGGGTCCTTGGGTGAGACCCTTCATGCTAATACATTGATGAGAGACAATAAAACGAATGACATCGCCCGGCCAAACAAGGTCTGCGTCCGATGCTAGGGAACCAGAGCACCTTGATGAAAAATGGGCTACTGGAACAAAGCAGAGATGGGTGAGATACGAAAACATGGCTTTGTTGGAATGCTACTACAGTAAAACTCTACAACGAAATCGTATTTGCAGCAAGACATTTTTCACAACGGAGGGGTTTTTCACTGTAGCAAATTTGATCTCAGATGTGTGCGTACGCGCACACACGTATGTGTACTCTATTTTTATTCCAATAGTGCCTAAGTATGAGCACACACTTATTTGACACTTTATTGTCAGTGTAGAAAGAAAAAAAGGGAAATTGCAAAATCTACGATCAGCATTCACTTTCACTTCCATCAATTTCTTGGATAATGTCTTATTTTGCTTCCTCCGTCTTTCATTTTGATCACTTTTACCCTCTCTTCCAGCATCAGCTCTTCTTGTCTTAGCTGCTTGACATCCAAAGGTCCGTTTTGTCGCCATTTTAGCATTATAACGTCCACGCTCGCCTGAACCTAACAATAACATACTTCTTGGGCTAACTTGACCTCCCCTCGATCGCCACCCAAGACAGCGTTGCTCAGCTGTCATGCAATTAACTTTTAAGCCAGCCACGGGACGCTTCGTAGTCCTCGATGGCCACAGTTAGCTCTCGAAGGCTATTAGCATAAGGTTTTTAGCTTTCGAGAGCTAACTAGGTCATCGAGGACTACAAAGCGTCCCGTGGCTCGACGGACATTCAAATAAACGTTTCCTCGAATGCTTTACTTGTTATCATGCTAAAAACAGCCACGGGACGCTTCGTAGTCCTCGATGGCCTAGTTAGCTCTTGAAGGCTAAAAACCTTACGCTAACTGGAGCGCTAATGAGAAAGAAGCGCTCCAGTTAGCAACTTCCGAATGAACCGACTGCCACAAGTGACACCAGTAGGAAATTTATTGAACGGAATTAGGCACTCATGACATGGCATTCAAATTCACACAAAAGTATAGATCGAGATCTTGGTCCCTCTGCCCATTTCCTGATGCCTTGCTCCCCGCCTGCTGCCGTCTTTGGGCAGTAAACGTAAAATAAGGCATCAACCGTAAAAGAAGGGCCATTTTTTTGAAATGGTACAACGGCACCCTCTTAACGGTTCTCCTGGGCCCCGTTCACGATGTTCCTGGCTATGCTGGCGCTCTCCAGGATCAGCCGCGTCCCCTGCACACAATGCAAAGACATGCTCGAGGTCCTCATCCGTGCAATGATGTCGCTTGAAATCAGATGAGCGATTATGTGCAGTTGAAGGCCCAAAACAATTAACATCAGACCGTGGTCTGGATGGACGCTTTCTTTGCCTCATGGTGGACTCAATGAACTGGAGTCCAAGTCCATGTCATCTCCACCTCGCGGACAAATGCACCTCAAGTTCACTAGAGCTGCGGGATGGTGGCGATGATGGTGGTCTTGGTCCCCCCCCCAGCAAGTCCTGCAGGACGCGCGTCAGGGTGGAGTCCCTACAGGAAGTTGGTCAACAACCAGGTCAGCTCCATCATCGACGTCTGTCATCGGGCGTGTGCGTGCGGGCGCTGCACCTGTACGGGACGCGAGGTCTATTCTCCGCCAGAGCCGCGATGACGCGGCTCAGCGCCACTTGAGACTGATGGACATCACCCGCCTCCTGCGCCCGCTCATCCGCCACCCCGTCGTGCCCGAAGTCCTCGCTGCTCGCCAGGTCCACCTGCACCCGACACAAACCCGCAAGGTACAACGCCACCACCAAGCATTGCAAAGCATTGACAAATGTGAGGAAAAAAATGTAAAAACCGAGTCTGAGGACTCGGGCATGTGTGTCGACACTTGTCCGGTCCCTTTAAATTTGCTTTACCAAGTTGAGTGTCCCGGTCGTGCTTCGCCCGTTCTCGCCGCTCTTCTGGACGGTCAGGGACACCATCACGTGCGAGCGGCTGCGCACAAATTCAAGACAAGTGAAAGCCGCAAGTCAAAACCTCTCCGAATCAAAGACGGGGCGGTGCGCGCATCCTACCTGGAGTGGGCGTTGAAGGGCGTGCGGGCCTTCTTCCTCCTGGCGAGCCCGCACCTGAGGATCCGCCAGGCCATGTCTGCTGAGCGCACGTTCAGTTCGCACAGGCCTCCGACCAGCCTGCCGTTGTGGTGACGCGACGTGACCTCTTCGAGGAGCAGATCCACGGTATCCCCGCGGTATATCTCGCGCAGCATCACGCTCATGGGGTATTCATGGCCACCCAGGTGCTCAAAAATGTTGTAGATGAATCTGGGGATGATGCCTGCCTGCGAGTCCTGCCAACGTTACAGGAGCCAAGCGGAACCATTTGAGGGGGGCCATCGCCCAATAAAAGGTGTGTCAAACTTGCCTGGTGCCACCTGCGGCCCGCATACTTAGTCGGTAATCCCACCATGGTGTGCGTCTTGCCCGTTCCCATCGGCCCGTATCTGCAACGCATCCACCAAGAACAAAGTTCAGCCCCTCCGGGAATGTCTGGCCATAATTCGACGCATCACTGAATTAGGGAGGAGTTTGCAATTTCCATTGATCATTCAAGTCCAAGATGGCACCCGAGGAGGCGGCCGTCGGCAGGTGACTTGTGTGTGTGCGTACTGACGCAATTATGGTGCAGTTGAACCCTTGGAGGACATCTTCCAAGATGGGAGGCACAACGCTGTTGTAGACGTCAAGCTGGCTGGCGCCAGATGCGAACACCTGCGGGATGCCAACAACAACAAAAAATGCACTCAGGTTCTGTCAGCAGAACGATGACATGCCGGAGAGTGCAAATCAGCTGACCTCGTCGAACGTGTACGGCTGAAGGGGCGACTCCTCATCACCTTCCACCTGCACACTAACTTGCCTCAATTCCGTATCGTGCACAATCGTGTATCTTGTCAACGCGTTCAGCATCGCTGTGTCGCAAGGTCTGGCAGGGAACAAGGTGCACGCAAACATTTACAGCTACCTTCAGTCAGCATTGTTCAACCTCAAATATGACCGCATCGATGGAGACCAGGGGTCGGCAACCCAAAATGTTCAAAGAGCCATATTGGCGCATGCTGTATTCATCTACCGTGTTGGCCCGAATATAAGACTTTTTTTTTTTTTTTTGCATTGAAATAAGACTGAAAAAGTGGGGGTCGTCTTATATCCGGGGTCTAGACATTACACCCATTCTCGACGCTAGATGGCGCCAGATATCATTGAAGCGAATGCTGAACTTGACTGCCCTAGGCCAAAGTGAACCCCCGTCACGAAGAACGAAAATAAAAATAGCAGTAGCACGAAGAAGAAAAATAAAAAAATTGCGGTCAGAAAGAAAAGAGAAGAAAATATCGACATCGATCGAGATCCTAGACATTGTTTTCAAATTGCAGGAGACTCGACTGAATGCGGAATAATGGACACTCATGAGTAACGACGAGGATTGCCTGATGGTTGAGAATTGGGGAAAACAACAGGAGCGATGGAGATTACCTGCATCTGACGACCACGCGGATGTTTCCCTCCTCTTCGACTGCATTCGGGTCATTTGAAGCCATGACTGCGGAGACACAAGACGACTTGATGTCCAAAAAACTCAAGATCGAGATGCCGTCGGACAGTCTGCGACGGTCCGGCTGCACGGATGGCCGCTGAGGTTGAGGATGAGGAGAGAGGAGCTTCGGCGCGCAGCGCAGATGCATGTTTGGAACGGAGAGTCGGCGCTCGGGATTGAAACAGATCAACGGGGGACAGGAGAAGCCAAAGCGCTTGACTTTGAAACTTAGCGTGCACACATGTGGGCGGATCCACTGGTGAAAGGACACTTGAGTCTCTCCGCTTTCATCTCCAACCGCTTCAAACAACAAAGCCGATGAAGGAAAAGTGGCTCGGGTTGTGTTTTATGTGACGCGTTCGTTGTACGGTGTTTCGGACTTTGGAAAGCGCTTTGTGACCGCGTGTTTGGCACACACCGAGCAGCGGACGGTGGCGTGACGCCCGGGCTCCGCCAGCTTTGCGAACGGCAGCCCCGAAGCACTTCGAAATTCCACAAAGTTGCCGTGATTTCAAGGAAACGCGGACGGACGAAAAAATCCAAAACGAGAACAAACGTCAAGCAAGGGAGTGGATCTGTGGGAGGCGTTCATCTGCGGAGACGCTTGCCGAGTTCCAAAACAAGTTCAAGAGAATAGTCCGGAAAAAAAAACCCCACCCACCCAACACAAAAGAGCTGCGAACGTACCCGCGTCCTTCCTCCAGTGAGTGACCCGCCGCGCCGCCGGCGACTTGATTCGGTTGCCCGTCTTTGAGCACCGTTGCATTGTGGGAAGTGTAGTGTTGCCGCATGCGTGGAAAAGAGCTGCGTGCTGCGAGCCGGTTGGAATAATAAATGTCATACCAGGGGCCAGTGAAAACCTTTAACATCGGCGCTCTCAATTGTCCCTCATTGTGAGCGTGGGCGTGCACGGTTGGTCGTCTCTGTGTGCCCTGCGATTGGCTGGCAACCAATTCCAAGTGTCCCCCGCCCACTGCCCGAAAACGGCTGGGATGGGCTCCGGCACCCCCCCCCCCGTGACCCTAGTGACTCGCGTTGTCGTTCTTTCACAACAAGACACGACCATTTCAACGCGAGCGCCTCCTTGAGATGAAATGCCGAAGCTCGACGAGGAGCGCGCCCCCCCCCGCGCGTCCACGGCAGTGAATGGGAGTCCCGCCCCCAGCCTCTCTGGATTTCTTTTTCTCCGAGCCACACTTTTCCTCTTCCTCACTGCACCACGACTCGCGCGAGCGCACGCCACGTGTCTGTCCCAACGTGCCTTTTGTTCCCTTCGGGTGCGGGAGACAAACTGTTGTCATTCCTCCAGCTGATTTGGATGCAAAGCCGCCTCAAAGCGAAGACGACGCACGTTTGGTTGTTTCCATTTCGCATCCACCGGCCGCGATGGCGTTGGGATCCCCGAACTGCGTCCCCCGCGCCACGTTTCAGGACGTGACCGGGACCGGAATTGCTGGAGCGGACATCTTTGCCGCCCTCTAGTGGTCTTATGATGCAAGTGACAAACAGGACACCGCTTTGATTTCTTTCGTCTTTTTTTTTTTAATGCGTGATTGAAGCACTCGAGGCAAGTGAGGTCAGTCATCTCCTCCGCACAAGCTGAGCAAAGCCTTCTGGTAGTCGCCCTTGGTGTGTTCCTGAAAGGAAACAAGAGGAAGCTGAAGACCAAGAGAGAGAAGATTTCTTCCGGTCGACCGCAAGCAAGGTTCGGGGCCCCGTTCCCACACAGGCCCGGCGCGGCTAGCCGGCTTTCCAACTCCAGCTAACACGAGCGCACGGGATTTTCGAGAACCACTCGCGACGAGCCCATTCCTTTCCCCTCAAATTCATGACCTAACGATACTGGCCTCTGATTGGTCGACTGCCGTTGACGTCACGTGGACCAATCGCAGCTCCGCCCCGCCGCCTTTTAGCGGCCAGGCTAACCTACGGGCCTACGTGGCAGCCGTGTTCGGAAGGGGGCGACTTTCCCTTCCAAGGCAATGCGGCACCACCGCCATCCATTTTCATGCCAAAGCTAACGCCTGTGCGATCAATAAGACCCCCGCCCGCCCCCCCCCAAAAAAACATTCCATCCGCCCAGCTTTATTCGCAAGCGTGCACAGCCCAATGGAGCGCCATCTTTGCTCTTTTGTTTTTCCGTCCGCACGTCGACTCGCCGAGCACTTCCCGGAGGTCCGAGCTCAGGTTGCGAGCGGACACGCGAGGTGGATCGGTTCAAGTCCTCACGCTGATGGCGCGGTAGAGCGAGCGTCCGTGTCGCTTCTTGAACAGGCTTCGGATCTTCATCAGGTCCACTTGGCATCGAGACACCAGGATGCGAGTCACCACTTTGTCCTTGGCGCCTTTGCCCTGAAAGCGGCGCAGAGGTCAGACGGAGGTGGCCGGGACGCGGCGCCAGCCGGCCACCAGCTTACCTTCATGGCCTCGTTGAGTCTGTCGGCAAAGTACGCCTGCTTGTTCTCCAAACATTCCACTGCACACACACACGCACGCATGCTAAGTCGGCGAGGTGAAGCACCGCGCGACTTTGCCGTGGCGGAGGGGGAGGAGACGGCATACCGAGGGCCAGGAAGGATTTCTCCAGGTCTCCTTTGACTTCCTTGCCGATGCTTTCCTTCAGGTCGTACGGACTGTAGCTCTTGTAGCGCTGGAAGACTAGCGCGTGCGCAGCGGCGGGAGCGTGAGGTGGCAAGCGCGCGACAGATGGGCGCCGGCCGGCCGGCGCCGCTCACCTCGTTGCAGGTGGGGGGCGCTCCTCCGCGTCAGAATGTCGATCCAGACGGCCACGTCGGTTCCTTTGCGCTTCACGCCAGCTTCGTAGAGGCTCTGATGTCGCAAACGGAGGGGGGGGGGGGTCAATGGATGGATGGATGGATCGAGCGAGCGATTCAGCGAACCTTGGCGTCGTCGTCGATCTTCTCGTAGTCGACGACGTTGGAAGGCCGGTCTCGCTCGGTCTGGGGGCGACCGAAGGGGAGTTTGGCGGCAGGAGTGGCGGCTCGCGCCGCTCGGTGCGGAATTTGGGTGGCCCACCTGAATGAGGGCGAGGAGCAGCTTGGCGAAGTCCCCCGACGTGTCTCCCGCGACGTCTTTCTCCAGCTCCTTCTTAAATACTGAGGAGAAACGTGCAGAGGGATGGGCGGCCGCACAGAGTGGGGTGAGACTTGATCGCCCGTCTTGCGCCCGAAGAGTCGAGAGCTGGCGCGTCCGAGTGGCGTCTCCGGAGCGGGACGGAAGAGCGATTGTCATGTTTCCATTTGTGACCAACAGGTGGCATTGTGGGGCTTTTCCCTGCAGCTGCACACCTGTTGGTTGTTAGGTCATTAGTGGCTTTAAAAGGACCCCCACCCCGACCGACCACTCAGTGTCGGGTCATTGTTGTTGCTGCTTGCAACTGTCATGTTTGTTTCTGTCCTAGTTCTGTTCCTGTTAGTTTTTGCCACAGTCATGGTTTTGTTTTGCTACTTTGGATTCGTTTTGTTCTTTGGACTTTGTTTGTGATTTAGTTTTCATGACAGCGAGGAGGGGCAGCGCTGCCACGAAGGACAGCCTGGCGTCCCCCCAACGTAGCGCCAACAGCGGCGTGTCGGGGGCGCGCCAGGCCGTCCTTAAGCGGGGCTTCCCCACCTCAGACCCTGCGGCATTTGGTTTGAAGTTCTCTAAGCCGATTTGAAACCTCTGTCGGGGTGGCGTCTCGCATCCGAATGGCGCAGCGGCGGCGCTCAGGGGTTGGATTTCGGGTCTGCCGCCTCCCCGGGTGGGCTTCGCATGTTCTTGGGCTCTCGATGGTCCCCCGGGTGGCCGCCGCTGCGGAAAAGCATTTGGGGCCGTCGACACGGGGGCAAGTTCTTTGCGGCAGGCAGAGTGTTGTTCCTCGGCGCTCGTCGGCATCTTTGGACTTTGACTTTGGCGCTCGCATCTGTCTGGACTTGTGCTTCAGTATGGTTTGCCAGCACTGGCACCGCCTCTCCAGGTAGCACTCGTGAGCGCTCACCGGCCGATGCTCGCGCACGGACGGACGGACGGACCAACCGTTTCTTTCGGTCTTTGGCGACGGCGGCTTCTGGTTTGGCGAACGCGCCGAGAGCGAGGCGGGCATACGAGAGCGCCGCTTTGCCCCGACCGGGGAAAGCCCCAACTCCGCCGCTCACCTTCTCGGTACACTTTTTGGATGTCGGCCATTTCTCGGTCGCTTCGGGAGCAGACGATCTCGATGAGCGTCTCCTCGTCGGTTCCCAGGCCCTGAGCGGGGGGGAAAAAACATGGACGGCGCTCCTTGACTTTTCAGACATGCGCAGTTTTGCGGCGGGCGGTGTCGTCGTCGTCGTCGGATCGTTTTCGCTGTCCTCGTCTCGTTGTCGCGTTTATGACCTTCGTCGTCGTCATCGTCTCCATTTTTGTCATTCCGGTCATCGTCTCCGTCATGACCGTCGTCGTCGTCGCGACCGTCGTCGTTGCGGTAATCGTTGTGGTGCGTGTCGTCGCGACCGTCGTTGTCGCGATAATCGTGGTGCGTGTCGTCGCCGTCGTCGTTGTCGCGGTCGCGGTCGCTGTCGCCAATCTGCTCCGTGTGGTCCCGGTTCGGCTGGCCGTCTCTGTCGGGGACGTGCCTTCATGGCCGCTTTGAGCTCCAGGGCGTCGTACTGGGCGGGGCTCTTCATCAAGCCCAGCATTAGAGCCTCCAGGGATCCCGACAGCGCCCCCTTCAGGGCCGTCTGCAGGTCCTGAAACACACGCGATGGCGTCACAGGGGCGCGTCCCGGCACGTCCGCGTCCCGTGACCGCGGCGGCGGCGCACCTTCTTGGCGAGGCGCTCATACTCGAAAGCGATCTCCCGCCGCTGCTCATACGACCTTCGCGTCAGAATGTCGATGACGCTTTGCTCGTCTACTCCTGAAAAGGCAAAGAGCAGAATTTGCCAGACGTCACCGAGACGCGCCGGTCGGCCGCTTAGTACGCGGGCTTCCCGGCGCGGGGGGGCGGGCTTCCGTCGCGGGGCTTCCTTTTCTCCGCTCACTGGTTGTTTCCCCCAAAGCATGCACGGGAGCTCGGTGAAGCGCCACAAACGGTCCCCCGGCGTGGCGTCAACGGGAACAGCGGCTCCCCTCGCACGACCTCAATGGCTCCTTTTTCGCGGGGTCTCACCACGCCCCGCGAGCGGCTTTCCACATACGTGGCGATGACAATGCGAGTGTTTGACGCTCGTCGGCACCTTTGCTCCTGAGGGCGGCGTCCAGTCGCGCAGCGTCACCGATCGGGTCGAAGTCTCGGAAGGCCACCACGGTGGGAAAGACGGGCTCAGCCTCCTGCGGAGGACGCAAGGCAGCTTTGGTGCGAGCGGCCCGGCGGAGACAGACTCCCCTTCCTCGTCGCACTCACCGCGCCGTACGACAACGTCAGCTGACCCAGGAACTCGGACACCAGCGCCATCTCGATTCGGACGACCTCAGACCTGCGCGGGGAAGCGGACTTTGGATGCCGTGACGAGAACGCCGGGCCCTGCGACTGCGCCCAGTGGGCGGGGCACGACGCACGCACGCAGGCGGCCATTTGGAAAGAGGCGCCAGTCAGTCCACTCTTCAAAAGTTGGAACGGCGACGACCCAGCTCCCGCACTCGGTCGGGGGGGGCTTTGCCGGTTTGCGTGGCAAACGTGAGGCGCCAAAGCCCTTTTGAGGCCAGCCCCTTGGCGCTTTGCTCCCTATCCCGAGGCGTCCGTCTCGTGGAAGCGCACGTTGACGTCGCAGCCGCCTTGCCGTCTTTGCGCGACCTGTAGCGGGGCCTTGTCTTTGTCTGCGCGTGGCCCCGCCCCCTCCAGTCCCTTTGCCTCCTGTGCGTTTTGGAAGGCCGACTTTCGTTTTCCTGCGCGCCCAGTCGGTTCTTTGCCGGCGCCGCCATCCGTTCGTTTGGGGTTTCGGGACCGTGGCCCCACTCGGAGGTGGCGTGCGTCTCTGCGGCGTACTCGTTTGACACAAGCAAAAACCCGACTTGAGTACGAGTGAGACTCATTTTCCATTTTGAGGTGGGCCGGTAGCAACACGCGGTCGCTCTATCAAATGGAAAAGTGCCCCCCCATCGAGGTCCAACGTAACCACGACAATAAATCCTCTCCGCGGAGCCATCAGGCGAGCGATGTTTGCACTTTACTCTCGGGCGCGGCTTTGCTTTCTGGCGCCGGGCGGGCCCGCGAGAGCTGATAAGACGCAATCGAGCGGCGTTTCCTGCTTCGAATCGTGCGCAAGTTCAAAGTTCACCGCGAGCAGAGAAGAAGATCAAATCTTCCAACCCGTCACCCAAAGTCGGCAGCGGCAAACCAAAACGGGTCACGGCTGGGCCGTGGGAAGGTGAAGGAGGCTCTGTTGAGTTGGGCGCCACGCTCCGTCTCCGGTCCGCACCGGTGCAACCATCCCGCTCAACGTTTGCGGGAGGGGCGCCCTCCCCACCTCGAGGTTGAGGACGGCCGTGGCAAAGGCTCCTTGAAAGTCGGTTGACAAAACATCAAGTTGAGGCAAACCGCTTTCTGTTCGGAAGCGGGCCTGTCGCGCTCACGCGTGACCGAGAGGTGTCGCAAGCAAGCAAGGAAGGAAGGAAGGAAGGAAGAAAGGCCAGGTGCAAGAGGGTTGGGGTTAGCGACAAGCACGCCACAAGCCGTCGACAAGGCCCACCCGAGAAATCTCGGCCGGCGCCGGCTGTCTGCCGCACATCGGGCCTTGCGACGCGGACGTGGAGTGACCCCCCACACCCCCAAAAATGTCAGAACCCGCGTCCGACACAAATGAAGACGACGCTAGCGCTGACGTTGAAAAGGATTTCCTGTTTGCCAAAGGTGGCTTCTTACCTTCACGCAGGCACACACTCGGCGAGGAGAGCTGAGGCGTGTGTGCGTGCTCTTTTAATAGCGTCACCGCAGTCACGCCCACCCGCCAGTCAGGCCCCGCCCCCCCCGCACGCGTCACTACAGGCGTTGCCGAGCGGACGGCTCTTGTGCCGCCTTTCAAAGGTGGGATCCCCCTTTTTTGTAATTCCTCAGGCAAAACCCGATTGGCTTCTTCTCGCTGTTGCTCAACATGTCATTTGGGGGTTTTTGTTCCCAGAAATCGACAAGCGGTCCATGCGGCAGAGACGCGAGCCTCATCGGGCCGAGAAGCCAAGCTGAGGAGCGAGCGCAAGGTGCGGTGATTCTGCTTGCGAGCGGCAGGGGGCGCTGGTGATGCAAGGATGGCTTTCAGAGGACCCCCTCGGCGCACTGCCGCTGCACCCGCTGTGGGCTCGTTGCCGCTGTCGCGTTTGTGTTCCTCTGAGTTTGGAGCCTCTGCCGGCGTTTTGGTTGGAGACTTTGTTTGTTTTGGACTGAAGCCAATTTGTCCACCCCGCCCCTTCTCCCTCGCCCGCTTTCGCCGCCACCCGCGACGTGACAGAAAGGAGCCGACTCCGCAGAAAGTTGAGACGTGACCATTTGAATACGTGCCCGCCCCCCGCGCCGTAATCGGCTTAGATGCTTCGCCTCCTCCATAAGTCCCAGCCGGCGCTCGCGCTCGTCATCCCTTCGCGTTGGCAACGTGGATGCTGAGGCTGCGGTCTGGAGGCGACGCTGTAGGACGGCCACTCCATCGATTGGGTGAGGGCAACTGCGCTCGGTCTCGACTCCTTGAGAGTTGCCAATGTCCTCCCCCCCCACCCCCCCTCGGCTCATTCCGCTCAACGGGAATCGATACGATTGAGCGGACGTGAAGCCAGATCGGGACACTCAGCAACGAGTTTTGCATGTGACGAGGCTTTCAAAAGTTAATTTCAGCCAGCGCTGTTCGTCGTGCGGAGGATTTTAAAGTACAAATCAGTCAAACAAAAGAGCCGTCCACTCCAAATGTGGAGTGGCTTTGTAAAAAAAAAAAAAAAAAGACGTGGTGCCTCATCATTGGCTCCGCCCGGTTTCTTGAACTGCCAGTGATTGTGGGAAGACCAAAGCCGACGGAACGGCAAAAACGGACCGGCGAGGCCAAAGCTACGGAAATGGAAGCGCCTTCGTCCGCCGTCATCGCTGGCGGGGCGAAAAGTCGAGACGACACTTCTCCGTATTCCCCGCCAAACGCGAGCTCGAGTCTTTCCGACGCGGCTCGGCTCTTGCGGGCTCCCGTCCTCCCCCTTTGTTCGGATGGGATTTGCAAAGAACAAAGGAGCGGCCTTAGCGGACGCCGCTGCGCGGGAAAATGGGTCCGCTCTGGGAAAGCGCCGGCTTTTCACGCTGGAGAGTCTTTCCCCTTTGGGGATGCCAAATCCGCCCGGTGCGGATGGCCCGACCGGAGCCGAAAACCGACTTCATCGCGGTGTCCGAATCGCTCTTCTCTGAGCAACGTCATGCTTGAAAGTTCTTCTTGAGCCCGAGTCGGGCGTGCGCTCGGGCGGCTTATTTATGAATAGGCCAAATCCATCGTGTAAGCGGCTTAGCCCATCAAAGCAGGGGCTGCATTTCCATTTGGTGAGCTTCGGTGTTACCAAAAGGCCGTCGTCAGCGTCCCCCCTACCCCACCCCACAGAAAAGACCACATCAGTCACGTGACTGGCTAACTTTGACGGACGACGGCGCAGCTGGAGGTGTGGAAAAAGGGCCGGCCAGTCGCCCTTCTTGCAGAGTGGCGTGGCGCCCCACTGCCGCGGGGTCCGACATAGGCCTCCGTGGCGACCGTGAGCCGCAGAGGGCAAGCAACCAGACTTGGACGCGCCGGACGGCCGGTCCTGCCGACAAGCTCCACCCCCTCCGCTCTCACTCATCTTTCAAAAGAAAAGAGAGCGAGAACTTCACGCTGCCCGCCTTGCCCTTTTCACAGGAAAAAGTCTTCAAGATGATGAGCTGGGTGCTCCAAATGGTTCCCCGCCCTCCCGAGACCCGCCGACCCCATGAAGCCGACGGCGCTGAGCCGCGACCTCTGACGGTCAGGCGCCCTGTGCGAGCGCGAGCGCGTGCCCGACGACTAACTCGGCTCTGTGTGACATTTCTTTCAGGAGTCGAAGGCGACCACCCGGGATGAGTCCAAACAGGAGGCGGAGGCGGAGGCGGAGGCGAAGGCGGAGACGGAGGCGGAGACGGAGGCGGAGACGGAGGCGGCGGCGGCGGCGGCGTCAGAGAGCAGGTGGCGTTCAACTCGAATGGCGGTTCCAAGTAGTCGAGAGAGCCAACGTGGGCTTCCTGTCGCGGCAGGAAGGGCGCCGGCCGAGGTCCGGCCCCAGCAGTTCCCGCAGCCGTGGGCAAGGAAGAGGCCGCCGCAGAGGTTGGATTGCCCCGCGAGGCCTCGGCGCTCGCCCTGCTCCTCCCTCGGCTGGCCTGACCCGCCCACGCGCCTGTCATGCCTGTTTTTCAGGACGCGACGGCGGCAGGTGAGACTCGACGGCCCGCAAAGTCTTTGGCCGTTCCCCGGTATGAGGAAGCTGGCCGGGTTCTCTTCCACGAGGAGGCGCACGGGTGGGCCGCGGACGACGAGCCCCCGCCGCCGCTGCCGGGGTGAGTCTCCGACGCAAGCGCTCGGCGGCCGCCGTTTTTGGGAGACGCGGAGCGACGCCTTCCTCTTCTCTTTGCAGTCTTCCGGGACGGATCGTCGGCGGCTTCGGCCGCACGTTGCCCGGGCCAACACGGTGGCAGGTGAGCGCGCCGCTCGCAGCGTCTGAGCAGCCTTGCGCGCTCAATGACATCTTTGCTGACGCGGCCTTTTCGTGGGCCTCCCGTGAGGGCTTAGTGGACTTAATCCCCCTCGCGGAAGCGCCCGTCGGCGCGATTAGACGGACGTCGCTCGAGCGCATATGCATGAGGACGGCTTGGAGACTTGGAGCGGTCCATCGGGACGACGATGACCTTTCAGTCTCACCTGCGGGACGTCACGCCAGGCATTTTTCAATGCTGTCCGAAATCAAGCTTCACCGTTGCCATACGGCGTGTCCTCGTTGCGTTGAGGATACGCCGGAGTCCTCGGCGAACCTCGTGAGCGCATTTGGGCAATGGGAAGAACCCACTTTCAGAAGTTGACGTGAAAAGAAAGTTGCACTCGATCAAATTGTTTGCAGGAGTCGAAGCTCAAATGTGACTCGATTGATTTCTTTTGAAACCGAGCAATGTTGTTGGAGGTTTTGCTTTTGTTCTTTTTGCCGCGTCTCAGCCACCAGTCAAGGAATCCTTTTTCTTTCTGCAGGAAGCGGACGTTGGGGAGAGTAAGTGCTGTTTTTGTCTTTCCCAATCTCGCTCGTTGCTTGGGTCGCCAATCAAAGCCGTTTCTCTTAGCGGCTAGCGGCTAGCCGCCTCACGTAGCGAGTCGAATCATCGGATATTTAGCCGGCCGCCAAAACGGAATTCGTGCGGCGACTTTTCCCAGACAGACGCGACAAAGTGCGTTCAGCAGCTCACGGTCTGCGAGAAACGGCCGGACGCAGGGGCGGAAGCCATTTTGGGCCGCGCCCTCCGCAAGCACTCTTCTTGGAACAGGAACCAGAGCGTTAGCGTCACGGTGGGGGGGGGGGAGGTCAGACTTGAGAAAGGAGAACATGTCCAAGCGGGAACCACGCTGCTCAGGTGTAGGGTGGCCAATGAAGCCACATGGGGAAAGGCGGGTACGCGGGGTGGGGGCAACAAAACACGGACTCGGTCTTCGTCATTCGGGTAAGGATCCTCACAACCGAGTACATAAAAGGCTCCTCCCGCTTTGACTTTCAGCCACCCGAAAGGAAAGCGAACCGCAACGTTTGGAGCCGGCGGCAAAAGACGCCGACGGGACGACGCGGGGCGACAAGGTGAGCCGCTGCGTAATCACAGTCCGGGTTCCGTCTCGGCCCAAGCGGCGGCAGTCGGCCCCCAAAAAAGCGCCCGCGTATCTTTGCGCTCAAGTGGTGACCTGAGCACGCCGCGCTGTAGGCCGAAGTCCGGCGTGGGACTCCGCCGCCGGAGAAGACGGAGAAGGATGCTGGCGAGGCGCTCCTGGCTCACGTGGAGGAAAGGTGGGTGCCGGTGCCGCACGCTTCCGTCTGTCTGACTTTGCTCCGGCGCACGGTGAAATATGCGCTCGCCGTGATGCGAGCAGGCTGCGGCAACGGCGTCCAGAGGCCGCCCGCGTGGCGGAGGACGCGGCCGGGAAGGCGGCGCGGGAAGCTGTTCGGCGGCTGCGGACGGAACATTCCGTCTCTTTCGTCATCCGACCTCCGACCGAGGCCGCCGCCCAGATGTGAGTGGCCTCTCATCCGCTTGGAACCCGGCGGAAGCATCATCTGCTTTGTCTTCCGCGCCCGACAGACTTCCAAACATCCCGGAGGAGGACAACGGGGACCGGCCCCAGTAAGTTCCTGTCCCAAGCCGTCCCCACCAAATATGAAAGGTGTTCAACGTCGACGTGCAAAACTCTTCCCGCGCGCGGGCAAAGCTGTGGCGCGCTGAGCGACGAAGCGTCGCGCCCTGACTGACCAGCAAGGCCGCGACTGTCGATAAAAAGCAAATGCGTCGTGGCCAATGTCGCGTTGGTCACTTTCGTGGGATAAAAGGAGGGGGGGGTGATTATCTTCCAAAGCGAGTCCGTTGCTTGACGACCGAGGATTCGATAATTTAATCAATCTGGTGGTAACTCGAGTTCAAGGCTTGGTCACCGAACAAACTCCACCGGCGAGTCCCGGTAGCGCCGTAAGGAGAAGCGTGCTGAGGGGACGACAAAGACTCCCTGATTGCACGCTGCTCAGCAGGTACCCGCCTGAAGATGGCGCTCCGAGCTCGCCCGGCTCCCGGGAAGTCGACGCCCTTGCCGAGAGTTCCGCCGGCCGACGAGACGGTCGGGTAAGGTCATGGGCGCGGATCCCGCCGCGCCGCTCCCGCGCCGGAGTCCCTCAGATTGAGATCGGGCGGCTCGACTTTCAGGTGGCGACTGGATCGGAAGCTGCAGATGAAGGTGACGACGATCTCCACGCTCGCCGTGAGCAGCCACGAGTTCTTGCGGCCGTCCACAAGTTGACGCAGAAGTGTTTGGCGGTCTTTTCCCGTTCTCGCCGGTATCTCGCCGGTGTCTCGCCGGCGGCTCTCCTACGCCGCGTGTGGCTACCGGCGAATGGAGCTGTTTTAGCGCTGGGGCTAGGCCAGTTCGTCAAGCCAGCTGCCATACCGACGGTCGTTGACGTGCACGTGCCGGTCTCCAGAAATGACGGTCGTACATCAATGGACGGCGATATGATTTCCGCCTCTCTGTGGTGATCTTGTCCCAGCGGGACGGCAGATCTCTCCGTCGATGAGGACAAAGACGAGTCAGTGAAGATAGGACTCCAGTCCCGGTCCAGTCAAGGGGACCCATTGACTGCGGAGTGAGTAGAAGCGTCACGCGGGAGACCGGCTCGTCCGCCTTTGCTCACGTCACCTTTGTTATCTGCCAGCGTCCGTCCGGCGTCTGCGGCTAGCGTCGGAAGCGCGCTGGTCCAGGAGCGTCTCGGCCAGCTGGTCCGGCTCTTCAAAGATCGTACGGAACGCCGCAAAGACCGCCTGGTCGATCCAGACGAGTCAGAGGGCCAGGAAAGTCCCACCGCCTGTGAGTCTGAACATCAGCGTCGCCATGACAACGGGGCCGCCTTGAACCTCGGCCATGTTGGGACTCGTTCACGTGACGACGGGCTACTTTTAGACTGACGACCAAACGGGCGCCTCTCAGCGTTTGACCTTGTCGTGTGACTTCTGCTTCCGGCAAAGCTCCGCCTCCCCCACCGCCGCCCGGAGAAGACGAGATGGAAGGCCCCGCCGTCGGAAAGGAAGGGGAAGAGGCCCTTCTTCTCTTTCATCTTCTGGGACATCCTGTTAAAATTCCCAGACGTCTTACCGTGCCCAAATGGCTCCGAGCCATCGTGGCGTTCCGGTTCCCCTCCAGCATCGACCCGTTCACCGGTTTGTATGAAGCACACAGAGTGACGTTTCAGAAACGAAAGGTCGTAGGAAACTCTCGCTTGGACACGTGCGTCGTACATAAGATAGTTTCGATTGCATCGCGCTCAATGCGGGACACCGCTTCCGGCACGGACAACATCCATCCGGGATGAGAATTCCTCCCAAACGCGCCTCGGGATGGCGCGGGTCCGCCGTGTTGATCGGGGCTCTTATTGGAGCTTTCGTCTCATCGCTATTTGCCGGAAGTGGCGGAACATTTGCCTCGAAAGCGCCGTGAAAGATCAAATAGCCGCAGCAACCGACACGGCGGACTGCCTTGTTGTCCGTCTCGGGCGGCGGCCATTCTGCCACTTGCTGTCGACTGGAAATGTCATCGCAGTCGCTCAGGTAACGACCAATCGCCGCTGACCTGTTTTCTGAAGCTGAGCCACGATGGGTCCGAGCCCCGAGCAACTGCGTCGTCATTTTCAGACGACAGCAAGCGGACAAATAACGAGACCGGTCGAAATCGTTCGGTGCCGCAGTGAAACTCCAAAGGTATTCTAGAGAGAAGTTAGATTTGACTTTCACATCAGTGCGGGAAGTTCTCGATGCATCCAAGACACGGGTCGCAACTAGTCTCGGACCGGACAAGGTCAAATTGACACCTACTCTTGAAACGGTCTCAGAATGGTCCGGGACAACTCCGTGGGCATTCTGTTGACAAGCTGGAACGCGGTCGATGCCAATCGATGACAACTTTTGAGAAACTCTAGAATCACTTGAGAACCCGTCCAGAAGAAGTCCGGAGGCATTCCAGAGAGAAGCGGTGACCTCTCTCGGGCCAGTCTCCCTATTTTCATTCCAGCACGGACCCGTTAGTACGGACAATGATTTGCGAGTCCCAATCCTTCTGTGACAAGATGCCGTGTGGGCCTGCAGACCTGGTCTACGTGCTGTGGCTGTTCTTGGTGGTCGCGGCCTGGAACTGGAACGTTTGGTTGATACCCATCCGCTGGGCCTTTCCCTACCAGACCCCGGAAAACCTCCACCTGTGGCTTCTGGTCGACTACACCTGTGACCTCATTTACATCGCGGACATCCTGGTCTTCCAGCCCCGCCTACAGTTTGTCCGCAGGGGAGACATCGTGGTCAGGGAGCAAAGACGCAAGTTGACCACTTGCCGTCTTGTCTTTTTGTTTCATCTTCTTCCCGTGCCGCCTGCTCCCACCTCTTACCGCATCCGTGACATTCCCTTTCAGTGCGATAGAAAAGCCATGCAAGAAAACTACATGACCACCGACAGGTTCAAGGTACGTTCTCCAACTATTTTGGAACCAGTAAAGTAGGACTCGAGGAATTCTAGGGGCAAGGTGGAACTGCTTAAGTATCGATCTAATCATTGAGAGGCATTGGAGTCACTTCAAAACAAGTCGGGGACACATCTCAAGAAATATTCGAGGCATACTAGACCCACTCGAGGCCTGGGTGAGAACAAATCTCCATCTCTTGCGGAAACAGCCGGGAAGCGGCCGAGTACAACCCTCGAGGCACTCCAAAAAGGCACTAGAACCCGTTTAGAACCGGTCAAGTCCTCGTGCAGAGGCAGGCTAAGACTCGGTCTCGGCTTGTTGCTTTGCTGTCCTCTTCAGATGGACGTCATCAGTCTGTTCCCCATGGAGATCCTCTACTACTGGACGGGAGTCACGTCTCTGCTACGATTCCCTCGCCTGCTCAAGGTGTTGAGTTGTTTTGTTTTTCTGAGATTTGCATATCATCCCGTCTGACTGGAGACCGAAGTGATTAACGCAAGGCCCGTCTCTCTCAGTACCACGTTTTCTTCGAGTTCAATGACCGAATGGAAGCGGTGATGAAGAAGGCCTACATCTACAGGTAAACCAAGTGGCTCTTGGTTTCTGGGAGATGGACTGAAATGGGCTTGCCTCAGGGTGATCCGGACCTCCACCTACCTGCTGTATTCTCTGCACATCAACGCGTGCCTGTTCTACTGGGGCTCCGACTACCAAGGCTTGGGTTCCACCAAGTGGGTCTACGACGGGAACGGCAACGCGTAAGGAGATCGACCGGTGTGCCCGTCCAGTCTTGCCTGTTAGCGTGTAGCTTGACCCCCGCGCACGTCCAGTTGGAATGTATCCTGTTAGCGTGTTAGCATTGATTGATTGTGATAGCATGCACCTTGACCTTTCTAAAATTGTACGACGATCCTTTACTCTCGTGCGCTTTGCTTCCGAATGCCGTTTAGTGTTCTGTTTGGAAAGGCTTGTCGGTGTGGCGCCTTTGCTGGCGCGTGAAGCACTTTTGAGGATGAAACATGCGGCATAAATCGAGCCGCCTCGCCTTGCTTCCCTGCGTGTGCAGTTACATCCGCTGTTACTACTTTGCGGTGAAGACGTTGATCACCATCGGCGGGCTTCCGGACCCGACCACCGTCTTCGAGATCTGCTTCCAGCTCATCAACTATTTTGTGGGCGTCTTCGCTTTCTCCATCATGATTGGACAAGTGGGTCGTAGCCGAGGGTCCCGATGCGGCGGCGGCGCCGCCGGACCCGTCCGGTCCCTAACTCCGAGCCTTGACCGTGTCTCCCAGATGAGGGACGTGGTGGGGGCGGCCACTGCCGGCGAGAACTACTACCGGGCCTGCGTGGACGGCACCGCTAAATACATGAACTCGTATGACATTCCCAAGGCCGTCCGCAACCGCATCAAGACCTGGTACGACTACACGTGGAAGAGTCAAGGCATGCTGGGTAATGCAACCCCACCCACACATTTGCAGCACGTGGCACGGTGTGTGTCACATGGTCTTTGTATGCGTGTGTGTGCGCACGTTGTGTTGTGTAGATGAGCAAGAGTTGCTGTTGCAGCTTCCCGCCAAGATGAGGCTGGACATCGCCGTGGACGTCAACTATTCCATCGTCAGCAAAGTGGCGCTTTTCCAGGTCAGCGGCTCGCAAGACCACAGACATGCACCCGCACTTGGAGACAGCAAGTATTGATCAAACGTGCGTGCGTGTGTGTCAGGGTTGCGATCGTCAGATGGTGTTTGACATGCTGACGAGACTCAAATCTGTCGTCTATCTGCCAGGAGACTTTGTGTGTAAGAAGGCAAGTGTCCACTGCTGCTTTCCTCTGTGTGGCTTCAGGGGGTGTGGGAACGTGTCTTTGTGTTATTGTGTAACATGCGCCTGCCTGTGATGCAGGGTGAGATTGGCAGGGAAATGTACATCATCAAGCAGGGCGAGGTCCAAGTGGTGGGCGGTCCGGACCTTGGGACTGTTTTCGTCACCATCAGAGCAGGTTCGGTGTTTGGCGAGATCAGGTCAGTCGTCACCACGAGCGCACCAAGACTCAACCGCAGTCCGTGACGGCCAGCGGAGATGGTTGACGTTGGCAAGTTGAGAGAGATGCGCATGGGGAGTAGCCGCGGGCTGAATGTGGAGATTCCCCGAATGGCCTCTCTATTTCCGTGACCGATTGATCTGTAAACGTGGAGTCCAGACAACTGGACTCTTTCCGTTTGAGCTTTCATCCAAAAGGCTTCTTGGGTTCGAAATTCAGGCTGCGCGGTTTCCTCCCAATGGCCCCTCCGTGGGGGTGAGCAACAACAGGAAGTCCTTCCTCCCCCCCGCCAATGTGCAGTACGTGTACGGAGACGAGAAGAATCAAGCGATGACAAAAATCAAGGCTTGACAATTTAGGTCCCGCTGTGTTTCGGATCCGAGGTGCGAAAAGACTCCCAAGTCCCAGTGGGGGCGCCAACCTTGTGCTCTCCATCGGTCAGTTTGTTGGCGGGGGGCGGAGGGAACCGGCGCACCGCCAACGTGAAGGCGCACGGATTCGCCAACCTGTTCATCCTGGACAAAAAGGACCTGGCGGAAATCCTGCTCCACTATCCGGAATCCCAGAAACTTCTACGCAAGAAGGCCAAGTAAGCCACAAAGACCCTCTGCGGTTGTCCCGGCCGGGAGTGCACCTCATACGCTACGTTGCGTGTCGTCCTTCAGGACCATGCTGACAAAGGACGACAAGAAGCCGCGGGAAAAGGGAAGCGGCAAAGACCCGCCCCAGCCCATTCCGGTCCCACCCGACACCCCCCGAATGTTCAAGGCGGCGATGAGGGTAACGGCGCGGGCGGGACTGGCGGGAACCTTCGCCAAACTCAAGAAGAGCTACGGCCGGCCTCAGTACACGGTGGGTTCGCTGCCCCTTGTGGTGATTGGGGAACGTGCCCAACGCATCGGGCACGTTCCCGACTCCCCAAGTTGCTTGTCACGTTGCTTGCGGCGTTGCCGAGCGGCCGTCTTGGGCTTGCCAAGAGCCAAACGGGTGCAAAGGAGGAAGCGGCCGGAGGACTTTTAAGAGTCAGTCGGTGGCCTGCGGGGAGCGAGCAAGCGGGCAGGGGAGACAGCTTGCGAGCTGGCTAGAAATGGACAGAAGGTCGTGTACATGGCGCCTCTGTTGTTTTTGGTCTTTGCAGGCTCCGCCCTCTCCTTTGCCAGCGGGCCACTCGTTGGTCATCGCCATGACATCGCCGACGGAAGGGGAGGAGCTTCTCTCTGTGAGGGCGGCAGCCGGTGGGGACCGGGAAGCGGACGCAGCGGAGAAAAGGGAGGTGGAGGAAGATGCCGAGTGAAGGGCTTGCCGCCAAGCGGGCCGTGACAAAATGCTTTCCCGCAAAGAACCCGCGATGGCGCTTTGCTTATCGGTCTGTCCCGCGCTGTCCTAACCTGTCCTGCCTGGGGCGACCACAACAACCGCCCCTTGCTGACTGTTTCCAAAATATCTGTGCCCACAGGCAAGACACTGAACCCTAAATTGGCTGCGGGTCAGTGTTGTCAATTAAAGACTGTTCCCAACTGCTCAAGTTGTGGTCGTGCAGAGTGTCAATTGCCCTGCGTTGGAGGAACGTGACTTGCTGACCGATCACAAGATCCAAAATGGGGGATTTTGCTGGGAAATCAAGATCTGGACTCGCGTGTGAAGTTGCGACGGCATCAAGATGAAAGCCGCATCTGGATGTTGTTTGGATGCACAGAGTTCCCGGAGCTTGCAGATCGGCTGCGCACGTGTGAGAATGTTGCGGCTCTTTCCTCGCGTTGCTGATGTATGAAACTCACGCTGGATAATACACAATGGAAAATGCGGGAGTCTGCCCGCCTCGTCACATTGGGGGAATGGGTCCTCTTGTTCCTTCAGCGTCGCCTGCACTTCCCGCCTGAGTGCTTTGGCCAATCATGTTACAGCGGGGTGTGGCCTGCCGAGAAAATCGGTGGGATTCAGAAGTCCCCCGTCCACTCTTTCCACATACAGTACATTTGACAATAAAGTTTATCCAATCCAATCCAATCCAAAATCGATGCCCGTTGGAACCGAATTAGGGAATTGGGCGGGGGGGGGGGATAAAAGAGAATTAAAGCGGGGATCGCCCCACCCACCCCCCAAAATACAATTTTGTACATGAAATGATTTGTTGAATTAGGAGCAACAAAATGCCGTGGGTGCCGAGCCGCCAGATTGTGCTTGGGCCACCTTTGAACGACTGTGTGAGCTTCCCTGAGCCAGCAGGTGGCACCCTTGTCCAGAGCAAGCAACTCCCCCAGGTCCAGCCGTGGCGGATTTGCGCCTGCGCGACTGTGGGCGGCCAAGGCACCAGCGCGCGTTTTGTTTCCGCGGAAAGGTTGGACTCGACCGATCCAGGCCGTCCGCGTGACGTCACACTTTCCCGTTTTCAACCGATCGAGCCACATATCTGCGTCCGCCAAATGGCAAATGTCATCAAAGTATTTTTCTGGCCAAAACACACCGCTGTGACCAACTTGACAACGTCGCATCTTCACCTCCCTTCGGCGTTGCCTTGCGTTTGTCCTTTTTTCACTCCCGTGGCGTCTTACGTCAGTGATGTTCCCATGGGTGGCTTCCAGTGGCGGATGCTGGCGTGTCCGGGAGGGGAAGCTCAATTTTCAGAAAAGGTGTCAGTTGAGATCAATGCCAATTCTACTCCGCGTTCCTTTTCAAGAAAAGGATCTGTCACCCCGTCAGACCAACAAGGCGTCTTTTGCAGGAACTTAACTAGTGTCCAGCAACTACAATTAAACCCGCCAGTCAAAAAAGATTCATTGGTGGCGTATCGATTTCAACAAAGAGAGTGTCACTAAGATGATGAGAAGTCGTCTCCAGTGCTCCTGCGGATGCCTCCGCTGAAACATCGGTGATTGGCTCATTTTGTTGTCAATCAAACTGGAAGGCGGGCTTAGACAGATGATCCAATCTGATGCAGAAAAACTGAGCGTCCGGTACCCCGGAGAGCCAAGCGTCCGTGGGCGGGGCAAAAACCAGCTTGACACCGTTACCAAATTCACCGACTGATGAATCGGCAGCGGGAGCGACTTGGGGATTGCGTATCTTGCCGGAGGACACTTTGACGTGCTCGCCGCGGCCGGAGCTCAAGCTTCCCTTGAAGTCCAAGAGCAATCGTCGCCGGTTGGTTGCCACCATTTGAGGTCCCGCCCTCCTCCAACGCGGCCGATTCAACCGATCGGCTCGTCGGCAAGCTCCGTCGAGGCCCGAACAATTGAATCGGGGGCGTCGGAGGAGGGAAGGACCGAAAACGGCCAGGCGATGGCTCTCGAGGAACCCGACCGAGTTCCCTACGCCTGCCCGAGACAAATTGTCTTGTCTTCTTGACTCACGTTGCGTCAGCCACGCCGACCGGAATTCCCCAAATCTGGAATTGCCCGTCCGAACCCTAAAAGGCTCGAGCTGTCCGCGATTCAGACACCGCGCAGACTTCTTCTTTCCTAGCACGCGGCGCATGACAGTCGCATCATCACAATAATGCCAAGAACCGTCATCACACCGTACAGTGATCCCTCGCTATTTCGCCGTTCGTTTATCGCGGCTTCGGTGCATGGCGGATTTTTTCAAACAGATTCATCCAAATCAAAAACACGTTTTTTTTGGGAAGTCCGCAAAAATTCCGCAAACGGTCCGCGAGAAGCAGCGAAAGTCAGCAACACAACAGTGAGTCACATAGAGCGACATAGACAGTACGTGTGGGGTAAGGGTGGGGGGGGGGCTGAGAAGATGTAAAGCCATGTTGTGATTGGCTGTACATCTTCTTTCTGTCTGATCACGTGGGTTACTCTGTGTGTGTGTGTGTGTGTGTGTGTGTGTGTGTTAGTGCTAGTTAGTTTGTTCGTGTTAGATTGTTTTGTTTTTTATATATGTTAATTGGTCGCTACTTCTTTTCGTTTATCGCGGGTGGTTTTGGTCCCCAATTACCGCGATAAACGAGGGATTGCCGTACTTGCAATGCTGCGACGCTTTGTCACGTGGCCACTGCATATTTTTTTTTTCCCCACATGTCAGCAGGTCCTTGAAGGCAGCAGCGAGAAGCCACCGGAAATGACAAGTTCCACCGGCGCCAACGCCGTTCGGGTCTCAAGTTGAACTCGCGCTGCGCATTCATGCCGGCCGACCGACGAACCGACGGACGGAAAAGAGACGCGACGATTTGAAAGACGACGAGATTCGTCGACTGGCCGCTTTTCACCCGAGGTACGACCGGAAAAGTCGCCTGCCCGCCCGCCCGCCTGCCTACTTGTCATGTGCGCGTCGTTCTCGAACGTTCCAAGCTGAAAACGCTCACGTTGTCATTGGAGAACTTTCGCCGTTTTTCGTTTTTGTTCTCGTCACAAAAGGTTCACGTGCTCGTGTTTCTATGGCGACGGGGAGAGGAGCGGGAGGGGCCGCGGCGGTCCTGGGTTTGGTTGGATTGACAGCCCGAGCTCGTTCCAACGCCGGTCACGTGATTGAATTAAACGACACCGTGGCGTGATGACGTGACGTCACGTGATGTGCCCGCTGGCCGGCTCGATTTTCAGCCTGCTCGCGGCGCGGTTCGTGTGTCCCAAAAAAAGGGCAGCAAGCGTGAGTCCACGCTGACGGAAAGACCCAAAGCGAGCGCGCACGTTCACTCGGGAGCCAAAGTCCACAAACAAACAAACAAACAAACAAACAAACAAACAAATGTCAAGTGGAGACAATGTTGCCGATTGTCCGCGTGTCATGACGCTATGACGACAGCGGGGCGCCCTCGTCCCCCGCGCTCGGAAATAAGACCGCGATGAAGAAGGCGTTCAGGCGGTTCGACTTCAGTGTTGGCGTTGAAATCTCCTCCGCGGAAACATTTGGAACCCTCGCCGTGGTTAAGTCTGGGCGTGTCCGCTTTTCCGTAAACCCGAAATAGACGCGAGGATTGTCGCTTCCATCCCAGCCCGGTCCCACGGAAAAAAAGCTCCCTCCCTCCCTCCCTCCCTCCCGTCCGTCCGTCGCAGTTCTTGGTTGAACAATTTAATGATCAAGACGCAACCTCACTGAAATCAAGTCGTGCGCGCTCAAAGGGCGACCGAGGGAAGGGATGCCGATGAAAGAGAGGCAAGTTCAGGCCCCGCCCGCCCGCCTCACGGCAATGACGCCAAGCGTCCGACCGACTCTTTGGGGGGGACTTGATGGCGGAGCGTCCGCGGCCATCTTTGCCGAGCGTTTTTCCAGCCGGCGCGCGACGCCGTTCTCCCCGTCGCGTCGCGTGACGTCAGGCGTCTGCCGATCGGGCCGACCGTTGCCCGAGGCGCTTTGCACTCTTCGGTCTCCTGAGCGATTTGGACGGCAGCCGTTCCGGTTTGGCGGAAGGACGTTGTCAACAGTGTAACGTTGGTCGGCGCCTCGCCTGGCCTCGCCGCCGCCGCTTGGCGCCTTTTGGCCTTGGCGAACCAGGAGCGGCGGCCCTTTCGGCGACGCCGTCCGTCCAAGCCGCGCTGAGCGCGAGCTCCGGCGGCGATCCGATCGGCTGATCCGGTTCTGGCCTGCGCCCTGTGCCTTTGTTTCGCAAATGCTCGCGCGCTCTGCAGCAGTCGCGGAAGCAGAAACGTTTTTGAATGTACTGAATGAATGTCGTCTTTGCGCGTTGGGGGGGAGGGCGCTTGTCACACTCGACTGGCTGGTGAAATATTTATTGGATCGGGGGGGCGGAGATAAAGCCGCAACGCCGTCCCAGCTGTTGCCGGGGGAACAGAGAGGATGAAAGTGTGTGCGCGTGTGCACTTTGGGGGGCTTGCTCGACCTGCTGCTGCGCGTCACAGCGAGGCTGAGACGATGAAGACGAGGAGGAGGAGGAGGATGTTGGCCGTGGGGGGGTAAGACTGGAAGAAGGATGCGCACGCCGCGATGAGGACGCACGCAGTGTGACGCTTGATGCCGTTTTTGTTTCACGTTCTGAAACGGAGCCTCGGCTAGCACGGCGCTAGCCGCGAACGGAGTGATTCTTCGCAAGCGCTCGAACGTTGATGGGAAGCGAGGGAAAGGGGCCGGCGTCGGTCTGAGGCTCCCGCCGGCAAGGCTGCCACTTTTGGCTCCCTTTGCTTTCCCCCGCCAACAAAAGCGCAACTTGCCTTAAAAGCATCGGCTCAGGAAAGAAGCGCGGCGACCTCTGAGCCGGGAGGCCGAAGGCCAGCGTGGGCTTTTCCGCGGCGTCGCTCAGCGTCGGCCTTTCAGGGGCGTCGGCTTTCTGGCGTGGAACTCGCCAGGGTTTTCCTTTTCCGAGCGTGCTTTTTGACGGCGGCGCCGCCCGCGGGGTGCCATTGAGTTCCCCGGATGTCAAGAAGCATTTTCCCGAGCGAGGACGTCGTCGTCGCCGGACCCCGCTCTGGCCCCGGCGGAAATGTGGGCAATTTGTTGTGGGCCCGCGTGTGCCGTCGGGTTGCGCCGCACCAGCTTTCCGAATGAACGGAATGTTGGCGTCACCACGAGTGTCGCGCCGTTTAATGGGACGAACACGTTCTGATGACGAGTTTGGCCTGGTGGGAGTTACGAGCAACAAGTTGCGGGCAACAAGTTGCGCTCTCTCGCCGGGAAGATGCCGACGACGGCTGCGATGGGCGGAGCAGCTGCAGCGGTGGGCGCATCCAGACCAGGACTGTCTGATCCCACCGCGATGGCCTCTGAAAAGCTGCGAGATGAACAGAAATGAGGGGGGGCGATGCCTCTGTCAACAAGGGTCGGACGCAGTGCGCGAACGCAAGCAGGTGCCCGAGCGCATCCGCAAGTCAGGCTGATGTGTTGCGTGGCCCCCGCAGGCGGCGGCAAAGTGTTTGAGGAAGCCCCGGAGGTCCCGGGGGGGGGGTCATGCTGGGACCGAGAAAGACGTGGGACCTCGGCCACACGCCCCGCCCGCAGGACTTCGGCGAGGACGACTTGTCATCGGAAGGTGCGTGCGCCCGCCCCACCCCGCCCGGGACAGGGTCGTCACGACGGCGTTGCCGTGACAACGGTGTTGTCGCGACTCGATCGCTGCCACACGTTCGCCGGTCTTGCTTCCGGCTCGATTCTGGCTTCTAATTGAGTGGGGTGACATCAAGTTGAGCGGGAGACCACGTGGGGGGGTTCAATTCCAAACAATTGACAATTTTGCAAGCGCCCCACCAGCCGCCACGACCTTCCCTCCCCCTCTGATTGACTCCCACCTCACCTCCACTGGCTTGTCAATGAGAGTTGGCGTCACTCAGCCGTGTCACATGTTGAATTGAGTCGGGATGCTTGGTTGGGTGGGGCTAATATCCGCCCCTGCTGCCTTACGGGAGGGAGGAAACCTTTGACTGACCCAAACAGTCGTCGACGGACTCGAGATGTCCTTTGGGAATAATCGACCACGTCAACCACAATCGAGTGACAACCCGGTTGCCCGACTTTGGATGCGATCATCTTCGTTCTTTGTTTCTTTCGGCCGACGTTCAATTCGCATCCACTTGACGAGCTTTCGGGATCCGACTTTGCGCGGGTCGCATTGCGCGCAAATCAATTCATGCGTGCGCGCGTTGTCATGCAGCGAGCTCCGCGGACTTCCCGATGAGTGACAGCGAGGACGAGGCCTCCTTCCTGTCTCTGCCCGGCCCCGCCTTCTCTCGGCACTCCCTGCCGGGCGCCGAGCTGAGCCGATCCGACGCGGCCGGGCAGCGGCGGCAGCTGCTGCTCATCCGGGTAAGCCGCGCGGTGCCGGCTCCGCCTCGCCAGCTCCGCCTCCCCGTCTGGTCGCTGGCCACGCCGGCCTCCACACGCTTCTTTTTGCCTGCGCCCAGATGCTGCAAGACAAACTGTGCGACCTTCAGGCTCGCCTGGATCGAGACGACGACGTCGCCGCCACTGCGGGGAGGGCCGACGACGGCCGCGCGGCGCCCTCTGGTGAGTTCGGCTCGCCACTTTGCAAACCGCCAAAGACCGATCTTTTGTCAAGGGGGAGGCGCTCCCTCCGCTCTGCATTGCGAGCACGCGACAACGTGGCCGATTCGCCGCCGAGCGGACAGCAGGGGGCGTTCTTCTGATCTTTGTCTTGGCGTGCGTGCATGTTTTAGGTGGCGCGGACAAAGAGCGGCCGAGCGCGCGCTCACACTCGCAGGTACGGCGGCCGGCCCATCTCA
Organism: Hippocampus mohnikei; assembly: GCA_026261675.1. Lineage (NCBI taxonomy): Eukaryota > Metazoa > Chordata > Actinopteri > Syngnathiformes > Syngnathidae > Hippocampus > Hippocampus mohnikei. The sequence continues at coordinate 506,752 of JAKGUB010000196.1, forward strand.
CGCTCGCAATCCAAGCCAAAATGGCCGCCCCAGACTTGATGACGTGTGCGCAGGCGGAGGAACCGGAGAAGAACCTGGCGGAGCGAGCGCAGCAAGGGGCCAGACTGTGCTCAGGACCGGTATGTCTTGACGGATTTTTGCCGGCTCTGTCGTCGGCCCTCATTTGTCGGGAGGGGGGGGGGGCTTCCTTCACCTCCTGCCACGTCGACATTAATTTTTTTTTTTCCCTCTGTGATTTGAGCCACTTCTCCCCCGGAAAAAAAAGAAAATTGCGTGCGCGTGAACCAGAACACTCATGAGGTCGTCACTCCTGCAGGGGGCGACGGACTTGGAGAAGCATCTGGAGCTTCTGGAGCTGGAGAACAAGAGTCTGAAGCGGCAGCTGGCCTCCGGCGGGACTTCCGAGGGTGCCCGCGCCTGCTCTCAGGTCAGGTCTGCGCGGGACCGCCGCGCTCGAGGACTGGACTCCCGGACCGGACTAAAGTCATCATGCGTTGCGGTCATCAGGCGGCGGAGGAGGCGGAGTCGGGCGACTGGCTGCGCATGCAAAACGCTTTGCTCCAAGAGCAAGTTTGCGCGCAGCGCCGCATGCTGCGAGAGCTGGAGACGCAACTGCAGCAGTCGCAGAGGACGTGCGCTCAACTCCGGACGCAGGTAAAACGCCGTCGGCGATCGCGGCCTTCCAGCCGACTGACGTTAGCGTAGCCGGTAGACCGCGTGCCAAACGTCTTCCAAACGGACGAAGGCGATCGTTTTGCGGCTCCCATTTGAAAAGCGGACGACCCGCTTTGGCTTTCAAAAAGGTGGCTCCTTGCTCCTCTAGCCCGGTGCCGCGCCCCAAAGTATAAAACGGAGAAGCGCCCGTCTGAAGGTGACGCGACGGCGCTCGCTCGCCCGCAGGTGGCGCTGTACGACGGCGAGGTGGCCCGCGCTCGCCGGCAGCTGGACGCCGAGCTGCTGCTGCTGAAGGAGGAGAAGGAGCGCGTCGTCCACGAGGCCTTCGTCAGGGCCGAGAGCCAAATGAAGGCCGTGCACGACAACCTGGCAGGTCAGCGTTCCCCCGTCCATCCGTCCGTGCGCGGCGGCCCAATGACGGGCTGCTCCTGTGCGGCTGCCTTAGGCGTGCGCGGCAAGCTGGCGGGTCTTCATCCCGCCCTGAGGACGCTCACCGCCGACTACAACACGCTCAAGAAGCAAGTGCACCACTTCCCCGCCATGTTGCGCAACGCCATCGACGACGCCAAGCGCGAGGTCAGTGCAAGCAGGCGGGGTCACGTCCGACGTCGTGTCGCAAATCTCTCGTCGGTCAGCCGTTGTTTGTGTTTCGCTGTGCAAAGTGCTTGGATTTGGGGGGGGGGGGGGCTCTGTTGTGTTTTGTTTTTGGGGTGGTGACGTCACGTCACTGATCGAGTGTGGCGTTGGCCCGGCCCACCCACCGAGAAGACTCGTGGAAAGTTGCAAAAAAAGTGGCGCATCACTGCCCCCTGCTGGCGGGGGCGACTCATGACTTGTCTTCTCGAGCCTCGTTCAAAGTGATGAGCGCGTGCGCGTGTGTGCGTCTCCGTGCAGATCTGCCGGGCCATCGGCGACGTGAGCCTGACCAACCAGAAGCTGGTGGACAAATATAAACGGGAGATGAACCTGAGGAAGAAGATCCACAACCAGCTGGTCCAGCTCAAAGGTTGGTTTCACCCCAGCCTCCGAGCTTTTGCGCCGGTGGCTCGCAAGCTTCCCGCGCGCGGACGCCGTTTATGGTCCCTGGCGCGGATGAGCTGAAAAAGCATTTTGCGGAACACTGCGTGGAAGCATATTCGGCGTTTGAGACGGACCGGGGAGGAAATGTTGGCGGCCATCGTCGTGACCCGTGTGGGGTGACGTTTCCCTGTCAGGAAACATCCGGGTGTTGTGCCGCGTCCGTCCCGTCGCCGCCGGCGGCGAGGAGGCGCAGGGCGTGTTGACCTTTGACCCGGACGACGATGGCGTCCTGCACCTCAGCGACAAGGGCAAGGTGACGACCTTTGACCTGGACAAAGTCTTTGGGCCCGAGGCCACGCAGGAAGAGGTGAGCTGCCGTCTTGGGGGCTGGGGGGGCGTCCGGCGGCGCCTTGACACCGGCCGGGGCCGTCGCAGGTGTTCTCGGAGGTGGAGGCGCTGGTCACGTCGTGCGTGGACGGCTTCCACGTTTGCATCTTCGCCTACGGACAGACGGGCTCGGGGAAGACCTACACCATGGAGGTGAGCTTCACGCAGCCCGAGTTTTATTTTCCCCTCCCCCAACTCCACCGCCGGCAGTTTGTCCCGCATGCAGCAAAGGTCGCGCCCTCTAAATCGAGCGGGCGTCTACAACGCGTGTGTCTGCGCCCGGCAGGGCGTGGCGTCGGACCCGGGCCTGAACCAGCGAGCGCTGCGCCTGCTTTTCTCGCGAGTGGCCGACAAAAGCCCCGAGTGGGAATTCCACATCTGCGTCAGCATGCTGGAGATTTACAACGAGACGCTGAGGTGAGCCGGCGCCGGTCTGCCGCTTTTTGACGCCGCGGTGGTCACGCGGGTGTCTCGTCGCTCAGGGACCTTCTCGGCGACCAGCCGGCGGCGGACAAACTGGACATCAAGATGAATCCCGACGGCAGCGGCCAACTTTACGTGCCCGGACTGACGCGCGTGGCTGTGCGCACCGTTGACGACGTCAACCAGGTACCGCAAGGCGCGACCTTGGGCACCCTTGACTTTGAGTCCAATGGTTGAAATGCGATCCTCGGACCTGTGCCGTTGCACTTCAGGTTCTGGAGGCGGGCCGAGCCGGCCGAGCCACGGCGTGCACCGACCTGAACGAGCGCAGTTCTCGCTCGCACGCTCTGCTCATGGTCAGCGTGGCGGGACTCAACGGCACCACAGGGAGTCGCACGCAAGGTGATGCCGCCGCCGCTTGACACCGCTTGACGCGCCGCCGCTTGACGCGCTTTTGCCCCGTCAGGTAAGCTGAACCTGGTGGACCTCGCCGGCTCGGAGCGGGTGGGCCGTTCGGGCGCCGAGGGCGGGCGTCTGCGCGAGGCTCGCCACATCAACAAGTCTCTGTCGGCGCTGGGCGACGTGATGGACGCGCTGCGCCGCAAGCGCCCCCACGTGCCCTTCAGGAACTCGCGGCTCACCTTCCTGCTGCAGGACAGCCTGCAGGGGGACAGCAAGACACTCATGATGGTGCAGGTCCGACGAGATGCCGCCCGCCCGCCTCTCCGCCGCCCGCGCGCGTCTCACCGCTTTGCCCGCCCTTTGCTTTTTTAGGTGTCTCCGGTCGCGGCCGACGCCGGCGAGTCGCTGTGCTCGCTGAAGTTCGCCCAGCGTGTTCGCAGCGTGGAGCTCAACGCCTCCAAGCGGCCGGACAGCCGCTCGGCGTCGTCCTCGCCCACGCAGCAAAGCCTTGAGGTGGCCTCACTTTTTTTTCACAATTTTGGCCCAACTCAAACAGTCTTGAAAATGGCAACCCCCCCACCCCTCCCTTCTTTGCGTTTGAAACATTTCCGCCTTTTCTTCTTCCGGCTTTGAAGAGGGTTCGCTTTGGCTTGAATGGCTGACTTTGGGGCGTGCGTGCGTGCGTGTGGTGACTTTGCTCGTCTGCGCAGATGGACTCGCCCCCCCTGACCCCGGGGCCCCTCCCCTTATCTCGTAGCAGCAGCGCTGGCTCCTCCCTAAACTCTGCCTCGAGAACGCCCGGCGCCTCTCGACGGAAAGCCAACTCGCAGCTTTCCACGGGTACGTTTGCGCTTGTGCTCATCGCCTTGCGGGAAATGCTGCCCCCCCGGGGACGCTCTCGGATCCAAAAGCAAAGGTGTAACCGTGTCGCCCGATTGCCAAACGCATGCGGCTGATTGACAAATCTGCAAAAGAAAGTTGCGATCGGTGATTGGATGGAACCTGCGCAACCCTGCCCGCCCCCCCACCCCTCAATGTTGGCCGCCAGATTGGGCCTCGATTGGCTGTGCAACTGCAGCACTGGCAACATGCACAGGAGAAGTTGGCAGCTTTTGCCCCAACGGTGGCAGGCGGGCGGCACGTGGTCCCATGCAAGCCCCCCTGCCCCCTTCCCGTGTCCTGCCATTGGTTGGTTGCAGAAGGATATGGGCGGTGGACAAGCGATGTTGCGAAACGCTGCTTGATGGAAGCCCCCCACACACACACAGCATGCTTGTTGCCGCGCACGGATGAATGATGTCGCCCATCATCCGACCTGCCGCTTGTTCTCCGCAGGGCGACTGAAGATGGCGGCGTGAAGGGCCCGTTTGCCGGCCGACAGTCGACTTTTGGATTTTTTTTTGCACTTTGGACCACTTGTCGACTTGCTCGTCTTGCTCTGGATTTTGGACTTTTTCATCCATTGAGGACCCCCCCTGCTGGCGTGCGACCATATTTGGGCTTCCTCGGGTGTGTGACACCATTCAAAGTCTTTTGATTGCTTTGCCTTTTCTATGACCTTTTTAATAAATAAACGCAGAAACTCGAAACGTTCTCCGGGCGTGATGAATTTTACTCCGTGGAAAGTGCGGACGTGGCCGCCGATGCCAGCGTGAAAAATGTGTCATTTGGATGGCCCGCGATGCCAGGCGCCGCCGCCGCATCAGAAATGGTCAGACGGACGTCGGCCCTACAAAGCGTCTTGAGACAGAAGGGCGGGGCCGCTGCCTCCTGTTGGGAGCCTGCTTGGCTTTGGTCCCGAAAGGCTGCCGGCGGCGTGTCCCTGTTGGGCTGACCTCGGTGACCTGGGAGCAGGAGCATGACAAGCGGCTTTGTGGGAACGAGCGGCCTTGCGTGCCGTCGCCCGCTGCCGCCGCTTCCCTGAATGGCGAGCAGAGTAACTTCGGAGTACCTGATTGGCTTTCGCTGGATGCGCCAAGGTCGAGCCACCCGCGCTGGCAAATGTCTGGCTATGCCTCTTTTTTTTTGTGTGTGTGTGCCCAATGCTGAATGGCAACCCCCCTCCTACCCCCCAAAAAAATTAACCATTAAAAAATGCTGAGCAAATTGCAAAATGGATTGTCCGCCCATACCCCCCCACTTCTGTTCAGTCTACCTGTGAGTGCTGAACTGCGAGTATGCAGGGATCCAGTGTTGTCAAAGTTTGTCATCCCCCTGGCCCCCCCCAATTTATTGATTTATTTTTTTATTCTCTTTCATAAACCGGGGACGACTGGGGCAGTGTCGGCACGAGCCGCAGACTGCCCGTGAGCGCTTTAGGCTGGCCGAGTGCACACTAATCAGTCCAGGTGGACACAAAGTTGATTGGGAAGGCCTTCCAAAGCCCAAATATTGAATGATTAGAAAAGAGGGAGAAGGAAATGATCCTTTTGAACAAAAGATCTGAAAAAAAGGACATTGTGGAAAGCACGCTCAAAGTTCCATCAGATGGCGTCCAATGGAAATCAAATCCGTCCATGTCTTGCCACAGCGTGCCGGTCCAAGTGCGTTTGCAACGTCAACGTGGAAAAGTCAAAAGGTCGATTGCGCAACACGCAGCGCACGTGACATGACTTTGCTCTCGCAACCGCAGCGCGTCGAAAAGGAAGACGGTCACTGGTGTCTCGCGATTCAACTTCATTCCAAAAAGGATCTCATTGCAGGTGTCATTTGTCCAAACTCTCTTTCCGACACACGTTCCTCACACGACAGTTCCAACGTGACGTAAGCGGTGATGCGGATCTCCAACACGAGATTGGAACAAACGCGAACCTCGCGATTGTTTTGATGAGAGACGCGTGGGGGCCTCTCGAGCCTATTGGGGGTTCGGGAACGTCAGTAGTACGAGTGGCAACTCCAGAGACGTCATCGACAACGCTCGCCCTAATTCGAACGGCAAAGATACACCGGAAGGAAGAAGGAAAGAAGACTCTGCAACCGTTGAACGATCGATCGGCTCCCCGCATGAAGACGACGATCAAACCAAAGAGCTGTTCTTCCTGTGCGGGGGGCGGGGTGTGGGCGGTTTCAGCGTGACGCCATCGGCAGGCGACAGTTGCTAAGCTGGGCACGCGCGCCCATCTGTCAACAATCGGAGCCCCTTTTCGTCCCCGTCGTTCGAGTCGGAGCTCGGCTGAACGGGTAAGCCGCAAGTCCACTTTTGGCTGGACTCCTTGAGCTTTTCTCGCTTCTTCGCCGCTTTGTTGCTAGCTTTTGATGCTAACGTCGTCTGCGGGCGGCGGCTAACGAGCTAGCCGCCTACCGAGCTAGCCGCCGCCGCCGACTTTGGCTGCTCTGGTGGTACGATCGCAATTCTTCTCTTGAAGCTTCGTTGGCTTGCTGTCGTGCTATTTGGAGCTCACCCGCGTTGCAGCGATGAATGACATCGGCGAAGTGCTCCAGAGAACCTCCAAATTGAGTTTGTGCGCGTGAGCGCAACTAGTTCAACTCCGTCAAAAGACGCTTGTTTTGGAAGGGGAAGGAAACAAGTGCAGAGCGGGTCGGAAAACGGATGGGTGAGTGAGTAGAACCAGAATTGGAAAGGATCGGACTCGCCAAGAGGAGTGGTTCACATGCGTCAATGGGGAAGCCGACCCCCAACCGACATCATGTTGGATTGAGTGTGAACTCGCCGTTCTGATGAACAGAAGACGCTTGCGGAACACGATTTGAGCGGCAAATACCGCCTCTTTGGGCCATCTCGGGGGACCTTTTGTTGACCGAAAGTGACGTCGCAGTTCCTCGGGGCTCGGCCAATCACGGCCGACCCGCTTTCTCAAGCGTCGCCGTCGTCGCCTGTTCGTCGCTTGTCACCTGAGGTCTGAGCAAACCCGTGAGGTGGACTTCAAAATCAGAATCAGAATCAGAAATAGAATTATCTTTATTGGCCAAGTATGTAGGACACACAAGGAATTTGTCTCCGGTATACACGCTGCATTAGTATCATCATAGACAAGAACATGACAAATAGGTAAAAGGAAAAACGTTGCGTTTTGTTGCTTCACGTGTCCGACACAAGCCCCCGGGCCAGTGGGCCGCCATTAATGTTGGACCAGGCATGTATGTACGTGTGGGGGCGGGCACAGGGCGAGCGTGCAAACTCCGCACGGGATGTCTGCAGCCGGAATCCATATGTTTGATTCGAAAGACCCCCCCCCCCAAAAGAAGCAATTTGTCTTCTGTAAGTTGTGCGCTAACCTTTTTCAACCTGCCGCCGCAGCTCACCAGAGGTCAGGAAGGGGCGAGGCGCTCGCTGTCGCCATGGCGGTGGCCGCCGGCACCACCAAGATCTCCTGGCGACTGCGTGAGTCTCACTTGCCGTCGCTCTCGACGTATCCTGGTGACGGCGCGCCCACCTTCCCACTGACGTCTTGTCGCGTGTGCGCAGAGGAGTTTGAGGCTCACGCCGGGCGCGTTTGCTGCGCCTCTCTGGGCAAAGGGACGGGGCGCCTCCTGGCCAGCGCCGGCGAGGATTGCAAAGTCAACATCTGGTCCGTCAGCAAGGCCAACTGCATCATGGTACGCGACCCCGACGCCCTCCGTCCGGCGGCGCCCGCCATGCTAACGCGCGCGCGCCTGCGTGTGTTGTCAGAGTCTGCGCGGCCACCGGACGGCGGTGGAGTGCGTCCACTTCAGCGCATCCGAGGAGCAACTGGCCACTGGCTCGCAGTCGGGAGCCATCCTGGTGTGGGACCTGGAGGCCGCCAAGAGTCAGGACACCTTTTTTTTTCTCCCCATTCGTGCGTCGCCGCGCACTTGCCGTGTCTCCCGCGCTTCCCGCGAGTCGACCGTTTAGCCTTCATCGCTCACGACCAACTTTGTGTGTGCGTGTGTGGCCGCCCAGTGTTGCGGACGCTTCCCGGACACAAATCCAGCATCACCAGTTTCGCTTTCCATCCGTTTGGAGACTTTTTGGTGTCCGGCTCCACCGACACCAACATCAAGGTGCGTGTGCGTGCGTGTTTGCGTGTGCGTGCGTGTTTGCGTGCGCGCGCGTGTCAGCTCACGTCATGTGACTGTTTCCATGTGCCGTGACCGCGGATGCCGTCAGATGTGGGATGTGCGCAGGAAAGGCCCCATCTACAGGTACAAGGTGAGGTGGCGGCCGCACGTCGGGTCTCGTCGGGGGGGCTCGGAGCTGACGTCGGGGGCGCCCTCTTCCAGGGTCACGCGGCGGCCGTCCGCAGTTTGGCCTTCAGCCCGGACGGCAAGTGGCTGGCGTCGGCCGGCGACGACTCCACGGTCAAGGTAAAGGGGGGGGGCACGCCGACCGACCTTTGTTTTCACTTGCCGGACCCGGGACGGCTAGTGAAGGGCAAAAAAAAATGCTCATCGACACGCTGGCACCGACACACGTCACCATCGGCAAAGTGACAGTTAGCATCGGCAGGCGCAAGCGGGAGAGCGAGCGACCGAAGAAGCGTAGCCACGAAGCCTCGGCTCGAGTTGCGTCGGCGGCGCCGTATTGGTGCACGACCGCTTCCCTGCGGCCGAAGCTGTCGCCGCGTCCGCAAATGGGACCGACGTCCGTTCGCAAAGGTGTCGCGTGGGGCCTTTTGGAAGGTCGGGAAAAAGCGCTCCGAGCGGCCGGCCCGCGTTGACGCGTTGTTGTGCCGCAGCTGTGGGACCTGAAGCAGGCCAAGACCCTGGCGGAGTTCACGGCCCACACGGCCGCCGTCGGCGCCGTGCAATTTCACCCCAACGAGTACCTGCTGGCCTCCGGCGGCGCGGACAGGTGCCGACCTCCCGCCTTTTGCGCGCCAACCGCCGGCTGCTCGTGAGATTTGACCCTGCTGTGTGTGTCTGGCGCAGGTGGGTGAGGCTGTGGGATCTGGAGAAGTTCTGCCAGGTGGGGGCGCTGCAGGACACGGGCGCCATCAGGTGAGCGGTGACGACGGCGCCATTTGATTGTGGCCGCCGAGAAGACGCGCCGGCCCCCCCCCCCCCCCTCGGGGCCCCCCCTATTTTGTCCATCTGCGGTTGAACCGTTTGCCTCCCAACGGCGTGGCGACGAGCTCCTCGCGGCACGTCCAATTACGCTTGGGCTCCACTGCGCCTTCCCACGTTTATTTGCCGGCAAACGGGCTCGATTTCTGGCGGTCGTTTGGGAATATTAGCCCTGTTCACACGGGCAGATTTATTTCGGCGCTGCACCGGAGTATTTTGTTGCGATATATTTTTACACCGGAACAAATTTTGTGGAGCGTTCACACGTACAAAGCCGCTGAGCGTCACAGCTCCGGCACAGCGTCGAAGCAGCTCCACTTGCGTTCACACGGGCAGTTTCTGCTGCGGAGCAAAACAACAGAAAACAAATGAGCTGTCGTGTTGGTTCTTTTTAAAACGTATACACAACTCAAGCAACTACTGTACAGGCACGTCCTTCTCCTTCTGTGTCTCCGTGCCTTCTGCTCGAGAGTGACTGCCCCCGAAAACGTAAATCAACGATGAGTTCAATGACACTCAGAAAAGCAAACATGTAATGCGCCAAACACAAAAATCAAGAGATGAAATCACAAAATAAATTCTATGGAGGGCGGGGGGTTGTGAACACACAACAAAGGAGCAAACTACACAAACAACTCCGAGACAGTCCAGTCTCCTACAAAAGGAAAGATGACGTTTGGGGACTAACCCCGCCATTCTAGTTGAGATGGTATAACCCAAGAGAGGTGCTTTGCTACTGTTAGCAGCCATGTCTTGTGTTGTTATTAAACAAACACCTGACGGAAGTCCGACAGCACGAAAGCAACGCATTCTCGCCGTACGTAATCAACTCTTCCATGCGCAGCGAGGCCCCCTGCAAACGAGCATTTGCTGCGGAGCAAATTGTAGCGTGCACGTGTGAACGATTTACATCGGCGCTGCTTCGCAAACGAGCATTTGTTCTGGAGCAAATTTTTAAACCACCTCCCTGAGGTGGATCAAATTTGATCCGAAACAAGCTGTTTTCGGGCGCTACGCCGGAACAAAGTTGCACGTATGAACGCTCGAGGGGAGCAGTTTTGGCGTAGGTCCGAAATAAATCTGCCCGTGTGAACGGCCCTATTGATGAGACGCGGCAGGATTTCTGGTCCTGGCTGCGTTTCGTCCCCCCCCGCCAAAGCCTGGAACACAAACAGATTTGTCGCGTCCTCTGACAATGGAGGACGGTTTTGATTGGCCCCCGTCGGTCGGCTGAGAACGGAGCGGAGGCCCCCCCCCCGGCGAAGGAAGCTCGTAGCCAAAGTCACGGAAGGACGGCAGCTTGATGATGCGATTGTGCTCAGCGTCATAGCCCCCCCCCCTTTGCGTTTGCAGGTGCCTGATGTTCAGCGCCGACGGCGGCTGCCTGTTCAGCGGCCACGCCGACGCGCTCGGCGTGTGCGCGTGGGAACCCGAGCGCTGGCTGGACACGGTGACGGTGGGCTGGGGGCGGGTCGCTGACCTGGCGCTCTGCAACCAGCAGCTGGTGCGTATCGCTCCCGATCCCTTCAAGCCCCCCCCCCTCAAGCCACCTTTCGGCTCCGAACGAGTGATGGCGTCGACGATGGTGTCTGCCGTCACATTTCCAGAGTTGCTTTTGTTCCGCTCGCCCCCCAAAATCGAATCTTGGCACGTTGACGGGGTGAGAACGATTGGAAACCGGAGCAAAGTGACCGTTTCCCGTCGCCGCGTCTCGCCGATGACGTCGCAAGCGGCGCGCTCGACATCACAACAGAAATGATTGGCAAGCGGCGTTCGGCCTCCGTTGCGTCGAGTGCGCCACAAAGACGCCAAAGTTGGCGGTGAAAACCGTCGGCCACCGATCGCGACCTTTGAACCCAACGGCCAGCGAGGCGTTCCTGAAGCGATGGCGCTCGCCGCCGCGTGACCTCGCCTTTTCTTTGAACGGCATTCGGGAAACGTGTGCGGCTCCGTCCGTGGACTCGTTTGCCGCGTTTGCTCGGTCGGCACCTTTGACCTTTGCCCTCCAGCCCGGAGGACACTAGATGTCCACGTTTCTCACGAGTGGATGTCTTCCGTGGCGCCTCCACCGGCGACGATGTCTCCTTTCTTTTTGTTGTTTCTCGCCAGATCGGCGTCTCTCACCAGCTGAGCGGCGTGTCCACCTATGTGGTGGACCTGAAGCGCGTCAAGAGGAGCTCCGCCTCTGAGACCGCCGCCACCGGCGACGACGACGTCACCGCGGCGGGCCCGGGAAGTGCGGCGACGCCCGGCGACGCCAAAGCGGGCGGACCGCGCCGCAACTACGAACGCCCGCCGTCTCAAGGGTCGGATGTCAGGTCGCAGGGGGGGGGGGGCGGCGCCACGTCGCGGTGTGGTAATGTCTCGCGATATTGCCATCAGCCTCAAGCGAAGCGCCGAAGCCGAGAGGCGGAGTCCCGAAGGCGAAAGGCGGAGCCCCAGCGAGGACGAGGCGGAGGAGAAGGTTTCCTCGGCCGAAATCCACAACGCGCAAGACTACCGGGAAATCTTCCAGCCGCGCAACGCCATCTGTACGCATCGCAGCTAGCTTGCGGCGCTGTGGCGCGCTCATCACTGATGCCGACCGTTTTGCCTTCAGCTCGGACGCCTCCCAGGATGTCGGAGCCTTTTCCCGCCCCGCCCGAGGACGGTGAGTGGCGTCGCCCCGGCGGTGGCCCGGTGGTGGCCCGGTGGTGGCCCGGCGGTGGCCCAGTGGTCATTTGATGGGGCTTTTGCCGTCCGTCTTCCTCCTCAGAAGGAGCGGCGGACAAGGCGGCGCTTTTTCCCGAGCAAGCGACGGTCAGCCGGCCGCCGCGGCGCCTTCCCACCGCGCGCAGCTTCTGAAAGTGTGCCTTTTTGCGGCGGCGCTCGTCAGGTCTCAACGTCGGCCTCGTCCGCTCCCGTCCAGAGGGTGGAGCCCACGGTGGCGGCCGGCGCCGAGCGGCCCCCCGCCGGCGCCGAGCGGACCCCTCCGCCGCCCCAAATCTTCCCGGTTGACAGGAACGAGCCCACCGGCCTGGATGTGGCCCGCTTCCTGTCGGTGAGGCTCGCGTCCGTCCGGGCGCTTCTGTTTGGGCAGCCCGGCCGGCAGCTGTTGCCTTTTGCTTGCAGGGCCGCGGCGGCGGCGCAGTCCTGAGCGAGAACGATGTTTTGACTCACATCCAGAACGGCCACGCCACCATGTGCGTCATGCTCAGCAACCGACGCAAGAACCTGCAAACGGTCAGGGACGCGTGGGCCCGCCACGGCATCAAGGTCAGTCAGACGCTGAAAACCGGCCGGCCCGAATCCGTGAGTCTCGTGGTTAACTTGCCACCATCGCAAAAGAGTCGCACGCTTTGCGCTAAATGTTTGACCAATGTTGCGGGAGAGCAAAGGGGGATGGCGGCAGAGGATCCAAAAGCGAATGAGAGGGGGGAGGGGCAAGGATAGACACTTGGTCAAGCCGGGGGCGCTCGGAAATGGACAAACGACAACAATTGAGTCTGCACAAATGTCGCCAAATGACAAGCGTGTGCACGAGCTAGCCTAGCGACGGCCGCCTCGCTCGCGCTCCTCATGCGTTGGCCATCTGGCCCCCGCTTGACAGATCGGCAGAGCTCTCGTACACAGCAGGTGACGGTGAGGGAGCGCCTTCATGATGGGGGAAAGGACAGAGAAACAGGAAGCCCCCCCCCCTGGACTCTCCAAAATAAAAGTGGCCAAAACATGGTTTTCCCTTCACGTTTGTAGTCTGCTGCGTCATTCGGGAAACATCTTTCCCGAACGCAAACGCGGTCGTGTCTTAGATGTCCTCCATCCCGTCAGTGGAGAGTGACTCCGAAGGTTCCGCCAAGCTCAACGGACGTACGAGTGTCAAAGATTGCATCTTGCGTTTGTGGGGGGGTCATTCTGCCACCGGTCGGCGACTCGTCTTGGATGCAAATTCATCACCACATGAAGCCAGTCGGGGATCCCGCCCTTCAGTCGTGATTGTGTGGAAATTCCAACTCATCACCAGGGCCCACAAATAGTTTTTTCTTTGGGGGGGGGTGATCTTCAGGATTGCTCAATTCTGTTTGTGAGACTTCCATTTGTGTAGGTTTGCCAAATGAAATGTCTGACGGTGTCCGTAGAGCGCCCTGGACGCCGCCGTGGCCATGAACGACCTCTCCATCGTCGTGGACGTCGTCAACATCCTCAATATGCAGCCGTAAATCTCACACGCACACACACGCACACGCGCCGTGCCGTCTGCTCCGCAACCGCTGCGCGTGCGTGCCTTTGTGTGTTCAGGTCGCTCTGGACTCTGGACGTGTGCGCGAGCAGTCTTCCTCAGATTGACACGCTGCTGCAGAGTAAATACGAAAGGTCAGTTGCGCCGCGAGCGCGCGTCACACGCGTCACGAGCGCGTGCCTACTTGCGTCTGCCGCTGTCAGTTACATGCAGTGCGGCTGCGCCTCCCTGAAGATCATCATGAAGTATTTCTGGCCGCTCATCTGGGAAACGCTGCGGGCGGGGCCGTCGGTGGGCGTGGATGTCACGCGGGAGGAACGGTGAGTGGGCAAAGGGCGCGAGCGCAACCGCCCGCCTCCCCCCTACCCCCACCCGCGCGGCCGTCGTGACCGAGAGCTCTGACCTTTCAGGCAGCAGAAGTGCCGCGTGTGCCGCAAGCATCTGCAGAACATCAACAACGCGGTGAAGAGCAAAGCCGCGCAGGTGGGCCGGCACGGCTCCGCCTTCGGGGAACTGCGGATGCTCCTGGCGCAGCTCGACCAGCACCCGTGAACGCCGCGACAGGCGCGTTCGCTCGCCGGCGAGGGGCCGCACCAATTTGCCTGCAGGACAGATTCGGGTCTCGCTCGCATCGGAATTTGGGGCGTCGTCCCAAAAATGTCCACAGAAAACGGGCGGCCATCAAACAAATTGCCAACGCCGCCGCCACCACGACGGGAGTTTGAGTGGAGGAGCCGCCTCGCTTCACTTTGTCCTTTTAGCCCACGTGGAAGTCAGGAAACGAGCACCGCGTCCAGGTCTCCCGACTGCCGACGAATCGCCTTTGCCGTCGTCGAACGGTGGGCGCTTTCCGTCAAAACGCCGCTTCCCGATTCGCTTGGCCGCATACTTTGAAAAGCGTCCATTTTGAAAACAAACGAATAAAGATGTTCAAAAGGTGACTCGCTTTCAGCCCTGTTTGCGTCGTGATTATCGGTCCATGTGGGGGCGTTCCCGAGCTCCAAGTGGGAGGGACTCGGGGCGCGAGCCGCACCCATGCTTGAGCAAATCAGCGGTTTGATGAAGGAATGAAAATCCCGCGGCGCCGAACGAAGGTGACTTTGTGCGCCCACGGTGGCGGGTTGTCGGAAATTACGCCGCTCGAGCGGGAGCGCGGCGCGGAAGGCGAGATGGGCAACAATGCGAAAGCGGCCACGCGCCGGCAAAATGTTCTTTGCGCTCCAACCTAGTTCCTTTTCCGTGAGAAATGACACCTACGAGATCATCTCCATCCCGTGTGCTCCGCGTGCACATTTTCTTCTGCGTTGACTTCCATCCGACTGGAATCCCGCAGAAAAATGTCCGCCTTTCGTCTGCGCTTTCTTCTCACGGGGTCGCGGGCCTGAGCCTCTCGGGCGGTGGGCGGGCCACACCCTGAACTCGTCGCCAACCAATCGCAGGGCACGCACGGGCAGACGACCATTGTCGCTCACAATCGCGCCTCAGGACTCCAGTCTGGAGAGAAATGTGAGTTTTCAAATGTCATTCATTTGAAATAGCCACCATTCATTGGAATAATATGCGGGGAGGGGGACGGGTCAACGTCCGTTTGTTTCAACCCCGAGCGGCGAGCCGCTTGGTCATCGGTGACCGGCAGTTCCTTTGGAGGTCGCCCGGTGGCGATAGAGAGCACGTCCGACGCCTCGCCGCGGGGGAGGCAGAGAAGAAGGAAGACGAAGAAAAGAGGCGGAAGTGGAAAAAAGACGCGTTGGCGTCGCTTTGCGTGGCTGTCGCGCTTAGTTCGCCGGAGCGTTTTCGGCCATGGCGACGGTGGACGTGGAGGACGAGAGCAATTTGGCCTTGGTCTTCCAGGACTGCTTCCCGGACGGCTGGAGGGACAGAGCGGACCTGGCGGCCTACTTGGCGGAACTCAGTTCGTCTGGCGTGGAGCAGCTGGGCCGCGAGCAGGAGCGGCTGGCGGACGAACGAGCCGCCATCCTGGAGCAGACCCGACGCTTGGCCTTCGCCAACTACCACACCTTCATTCGCACCGCCGACTGCACCGAGCGCATCTACCGAGACTTCGGCCGCGTCGAGGCCGCCGTGTCGCGGCTTCTCGACAAGCTGCCCGCCTTCGGACAGAGATGCCGGTGCGCGTCCGACACGCACTCGCCCGCGCCCGAGTGACACTTGACGACCGAAAATGTTCCGTTTGACGCGACGAGTTTTGGGTTTTCCCTCACTCTCGAGTCGGACTCGGCAAGCGAAGCTGTCTGGAACGGCGCGGGTATTTTGACAGCGTCGGACGTTCGAACCGCGAAGTCCTTCCGACCTATTGATCAAGTCGTTTGAACGACCGCATCGGGAATAATATTAATAATCATACATTTTATTGATAAGCGCCTTTCAAGGCACCCAAGGACACTTTCCAATAACCCAAAACACAAAACAACACGGATTGAGCAGCGGCAGCCAAACGCGCCAGCGTTCACTCAACCCGGAAGTCAGAAAGATTTGTTCCGACCGATTAGTGAAGTCGTTCCAACTGTTTGCTCGAGTCCTTCCAACCTTTTGATCAAGTCTATTGAACGTACAGTTAAACCTCGGTTTTTGAATGTCTCGGTTCTCGATCGAAAATGTCACTTTTATGCCTCGGATGACCGACATATTTCGGCTCTCGAACGAACTGAGCGCACTTGAATGCACCACTTGACTCACTTCCTCGTATCGCTTTCCATTGTGAGCAGACGTGTTGAAAAAACGTTTTTTTCATTATTTTTTGTTAAAGAGCGTGGTTTCGGTTTTCGAACAGCCTTCTGGAATGGCATTATGGACGAAAACCGAGGTTTGATTGCATTGGTCAAACGTAGGCTCAATGCTAAAGAGCTGACATTGAAAGGCACGCGCACGGTTGTCATCAACACAAATGGAGTTTCTGCTTTGCTTGGCAGCAGAAAATTGCTACGAATCCCAATGATGGTTTCCCAGAGTTCAAGTAGATGTTTGCAAATCCGGTCATTTGTACGGGAACACACACGCGCGCGCACGCATAGGTAATCCTTGTGCGCTTGCTTGCCTTCAGGAGCTTTGCAGAGGAGGCGGAGCAGATGTCAGCGAGCCGCCGCATGAACACGCTCACGTTGAACCGCCACACGGAGATCTTGGAGATCCTGGAGATCCCTCAGCTGATGGACACGTGCGTGCGCAACGCTTACTACGACCAAGCGCTGGAGCTGGCCGCGTACGTCCGCCGGCTGGACAAGAAACACGGCGCCCTTCCCGTCGTGCAGGTGACGCCGCGGACGGTCGCAGAGGGTCTCGCGGGGCCCCGCCGTACCCGACGCTCGGCTCTGTTTTCACCCCTGCGTACTTTTATCGTCGATCTAGAATAGCCAACCCATGGAAAAGACGCGCTCAGCCATCGGATTGGTGTCGCGCCGCCGCCTAACGGCGGCCGTCGTCTGTTGTGCCACCTCAGGGCCTGGTGCGCGAGGTGGGGGAGAGCGCTCAGCTGATGCTGCTTCAGCTCCTGCGGCAGCTGAGGAGTGACGGGCAGCTGTCGTCGTGCCTGCGCGCGGTGGGCTACCTGCGGCGCATGGACGCCTTGGACGAGGGCGAGCTGCGCGTCAAGTTCCTGCAGGCGCGCGGTGCCTGGCTCCGCGCGGCGCTGGACGCCGTGCCCGACGCCGACCCGTACGCGCACATCAGCAAGAGCGCCGAGACGTGCCGCCTGCACCTCTTTGACATCATCACGCAATACCGCGCCATCTTCTCGGAGCGCCGCGCCGCTGCGCCACAGCGGGCCGATGTCCTCCATGGCTGGGTGCTCGCCAAGGTGCCGTCCGCCGACGTTTGGCCCACATGATTTTTTGGGGGGACGGCGTGGCGTGGCCCCGCTCCCGCGCTCAAAGCGACTGAGACGCCTTTTTTGCTGGTGCCCGCAGGTGTGCGAGTTGGCGGAGGCGCTGGAGCGCGACCTGCGGCGCGGCGCGGGCGCCCGACTGGACTCGCTGGCGGCCCAGTGCATGTACCTCGGCCTGTCCTTCAGCCGGGTGGGCGCGGACTTCCGCGGGCGGCTGGTGGCCGCCCTGGCGCGGGCGGCGGCCGAGGCCTTCGGGAGCGCGGCGCGCCAGGCGGCGGCGCTCTTCCAGCGGGACATGAGCGCCTACGCGCCGGTGGCCGCGCCCTCCGTGCCGGGGGCCCGTGAGGCGGACCCGCCGGCGGACCCGACGACTACGGCGCCGCCCGCCGCCCTCCTGGACTTCCCGCCGCTGGGTCGCTTCCTCAATGGCGTCCTGGCCGCCTTCAACGAGCTGCGCCTGTGCCGCCCCCTGGCGCTCGCCCAGAGCGTCACCACCGACTTGCACCGCGCCCTCTGCCACGTAAGACAAACGCACTCACGCCAAGTGGGGGGTGGGGGGGGTCGCCAGGAGCCCAGATACCTTGGAGCGGGGGTGTCCGGCCTGCGGGCAGGGAAAGAGAGAAAACGACCATCCGCTAGCCCCGCCATCTCTATTTTCCATTGGACCAAAAAAAGAAAAAAAAACAAACCCATCTTGTTGCCCGTGTCGTCCACCGGAGGGCGGCGTGACCCCTGCTTTTGAGATTTGGGCCCCATCCCGACCTTTCAGCCCAAAGTCGGACGTCGGCGACGCTTTCCCACGCACGATCTGTCTTGGTTGACGTCGTGTGGCCTTTTCCCATCAGGTGAGCGCTCAGCTGTTGGCCTTCCACCGCGCCGAGGATTCGGCGTTCAGCGAGGGCGAGCGGCGGGTGTTTGCGCGCATGTGTCTCGTCTACGCCCGAGACCTGCTGCCCTTCCTGGACCGATGCCTGCAGATTCTCTTCCCCGCCCAGCAGATGGCGCTCGTCCTCGGTCAGAAGCCTTCGCGATAACCGTCTTTTTTCTCCCTCTCTCTAAAGCGTAGCGCCGCGCGCGCTGGCCGATGCTAATAGCAAGTACCGATACCACTTCTAGATTTCCCCCAAAACAGTTGCCTGAACTGTCATCAGAAAATGAATATTTTGCGGAGAAGGCAATCGAATCACTTGAAATCAGCACCCGGTGGCCAGAAAAGTCTCCCGATGCCAACGCACGCTTTTGACGCGCAAAGAATGACGTCGAATACACAAGCGCCTCAAGCCAGAATTTCACAGCGGGAATGCGTTGGCGACGCGAGTTTTTGTGGCCGTTTCACGGCGCCGGCGGAGTCTCGGTCTGGCGGGTCGCCAACGCTTTGGAAAAAGGTCAAAGAGCGGCCAAAGTTGAGCGGCGCTGTGTGAAATAGCACGAGTCGTATGGGTGACGCGTGTGATTCATGTCACTTTGCATGACTTTGTGCATGTGTGTGTGTGTGTGTGTGTGTAGGTGTTCCAGCGTCTCACATGCTCAGCGGCGAGCGTTTGGGTCGCGTGGATGTGAAGCGGCTGCTGGAGCCGCTCCGCTTCTTGCTGCCCGAGGACGAGGGGGCTCCTCCGGCGGACATCAGCGCCGAGGCGAGCGGCGCGCCGTCGATGTCGGCGCCGCCCCACCCCGGGGACGCGGCGCTGGCGCTCGACAAAGATGCCGGAGAGATGGAGACGCTGTTGTCGTCGCAACCGGAACTCTGAGAACCCCGCGCGATGACTGGATCGGCGTGGAATGCCGTCGGTCCGGTTCTGAGATGGGCGTGGCCGAAACACCAAAGGCATCCCTTGTGTTTCATTTGCTTTTCCGAAGAGTAAAGCCAATAAAATGCAATACGATACATGCTGATTTACGCAGCGCTTTCACAACAGCTGCAGCTACCGTAAAGTCAAATCGTAAATGCAACACATAAGGGGGCCTGTGTGGCCTTCTCATCCAAACCAATTCAAATCCAACTGTGAAGAAAAAGGGGCTCTGTCAGGTTGGCTTTTTGGAAACAAAAGGACTTCAATAAATTGAATTATTTCCGTCATCACATCTTTGTTGTCTGGACCACTGCGTCGAGCTTACAATTGACAAGCAATGAGGGGAAAAAAACAGTCCGGACAGCGTGCGCTTGTCTCAACTGGCCCGTGACGAAAGAAGAAGAAGAAGGAAAAAAACTCCAACTTTGGTGGTCCAAAGACGTCTTCCGCTGACCAATGAGCAGGAGCACATGTCCCCAGTAGGGGGCGCGCTTCCTGTCAGGTTGAGGTTTGCAATTTGCCCATTGAAATGTCTTCTTCGTGACGTTTATAAGTCGGCGCCTCGTTCAAGCCGCCAAGGAAATTTGAATTAACCCCCCCCCCCCCCAGAAAAAAAAAGGACGAGGGCGCTTCGAGAAGTCAAGCGTTTAGGTTTAGCCCACGTTGAGCCCACTCGCATTGTCCCAGTTCCGAAGACGGTCAATGGACCCGACTTTCTCGGACCTCAAGGACTGCACTTTTCCTGGTCCATCTCCGGTTCGCCTATCTTGTGGCCGCTCAAGGGGGCGCCACCTGATCACAACGCACGACTGAACGGGCGAAGAAGTCGTTTGCAGCTCGACCGTAAATCGAAAAAGGAGCAGAAGAAGAAGACGACGAAACGGACGGTGGACGACGTTCCGGTTGCGGTGTGTGTGTGTTTGTTGATTTCCGCGTGGTCGCGGGCCTCGCCGTTGTCTCTCTCTCGCCTGCCTTGGTCGAGCATGGCGTACCAGTTGTACAGGAACACCACGCTGGGAAACAGCCTGCAGGAGAGCCTGGACGAGCTCATTCAGGTGAGCAGCAAGCGCGCTAATGCTAATGCTACTTAGCTTCCCCTAGACACACACGACTCTTTGTGGACACACGTCGCCATCGGCTCGTTGAGCTCGGACGTGCCCCATCCACGCGGAAAGCTGGCAAATGTGCCCCCCTATTTGCAAGAAGAGCCGCAGGACTCCTTTGGTGGCAAGGATGGCAACACGCGTCGATTGCACCTTTGGCCATCCGCTGAACGATGTTCCTCACGCCCGTCACTATTCGCCGCTCGTATAGATCCCGCAGAGAAAACGCAAAAAATGCAAGATTAGCCGTGACAATTGGGGGTCAACCAGTACTGAACCAAAAACAATGAGCACGAAACCGAAACACGAAGCCAAGTGTGGATTTT
Source organism: Hippocampus mohnikei (assembly GCA_026261675.1). NCBI lineage: Eukaryota > Metazoa > Chordata > Actinopteri > Syngnathiformes > Syngnathidae > Hippocampus > Hippocampus mohnikei. Next base: position 526,920 of record JAKGUB010000196.1, read on the forward strand.
GTCAATCATTCCGCCCTACTGGACAGGAGACATGAAATGTTTTCGCCCTCCCCCCACCGGGAAGACATCAAGGCAGCTGGAGCGCAGCTGTCAAGCTTGTAATGACGAACAGATCCCCGTAGATGGCGGCAGCGTGACAATGCTGGCAAACATCACAAAAGTGGGGAATGAAGTTAGCGCACATACTGGGGACATTTCAATGCCGTTTGTGTGTGTGTGTGTGTCCGTCAGACGCAGCAGATCACACCGCAGTTGGCCCTGCAGGTTCTTCTTCAGTTTGACAAAGCCATCAACACAGCACTCGCCAACCGCGTACGCAATCGCGTCAACTTCAAGGTGAAATCCGACCCGACCGCCCTAGCGCTAGCGTCGTTTCCTTGCTCCCATGCAGACCGGGTGCGGCTCATGCCAAATATCGGCCCGGCTTTTTGTCCCGTTTGCAAAGTAGGCGGATGGCGCGCACGGATCGGCCCGGCGTGTTGCGTTTTGACATTTGCGCTTGTGTCGTCAGGGTTCGCTGAACACTTACCGCTTTTGCGATAACGTGTGGACGTTCGTGTTGAACGACGTGGAGTTCCGAGAAGTCACCGACCTCGTCAAGGTGGACAAGGTCAAGATTGTGGCGTGCGACGGAAAGAGTAAGTTGGCACGCGCACATGCTCAAAGTTTCTGGACTTGAAAATCATGTTTCCAGGCCCTTAAAGTTCGTGGGAAAACATTTTGGTATAGTTTTGGTAAGGGGGGGGGACGCCCGCCTGTGTACGTTTGCATATTGACCACTGACAAAAAGGGCTTTCATGTGAATTTTCAGGACGAAGCAAAACTGCATGAAAACATTGAGCGCTTTTCTTTCAATCAATTGTTGGAGATAACGTCATCGCCAGTCATCCTTCTAATCCAGTCTTTACTTTCCCGAAATCGGGCTCCCATCTGGAGCCTGATTTTTGCTTTTGTTTTTACATTTTTCATAAAGATGACCCGAAGCCAAATATCCCAAACTTTGTGCGTGCGTGCTCGTAAAAAGTCATGGACTTTTTTTTTTTTTCTCCAGATTCTGGCTCCAATGCGGCAGAATGACCACGCCCTCCACCAAGACCCTCAAGTGTAAATATGCGTGTCATTCATCTGTGCATGTCAACTTGCAGCGTTTTATTTTAGTCTTGTTTTCTACCTTGATTAAACTTGACCAAAAAGTCCAAAGTCGACACTTCTTTCTTTGTATTCATGCTAATGATTGTTAGCTCTGCGGCCGTGCTTCAATTGGCCTCTTCGACTTGCCAAGTTGACTCGCACCAAATTTGGAAGGAAATAGGACCCCACGGTAAAAAAAAAAAAAAAAAAACTACCTCCCAAAGCTGCTCATGTTACGACATGAAACGTGGAATCATTGAACAACGTCCTTCGTGCCGTCCAACCATTTCGTCGTTCGAATGTTTTGATTTGCGGAACGAGTGGCGCACCACTCGGCACGAAGCCCCGTGCATTTGAGGCGAGCGATACCCCTCCGCACCATGGGCGGCGCTACCGAGCGGGCCTTCCTCATTCCGATCAGAAAACTCGGCGCCCACGCGTAAACAAAGCGCGGCGGCTTCGTCGTTGTTCTCGCGACCGCCGAGGAGACGTTTGTTGCGGCAACGGGATTTTCGGCTCTTTTCGGTGATCCGCTTCATTTGGATTGGCTCAGCGAAAAGAGGCGGCTCTTTTTGGCTCTCACTTGAGCTTTTCTTTTCAATATTTCTGACCAATTTTGCATACATTTTGATCAATGACTTGGTCAACTAAATATTGCACTCTACTGACTGCAAAGAGCAACAATGATCAAGCAAAGAAAATGCTTTTGACTTCTTTGATTGAACATTAAAAAGGCTCCAAACAATAAACAAGCCACAACAATCAAACATGCTGCATCATAACAAAAATAGTGAGTATGAAGTGCGACAGCAGCATTGAACAAAACAAACCTAAGCTACTCCTTGCTTGATTTTCAATTGGCCGTTAACAAAAGGAAATACTTGAACTTGGACTACTTGAACGTCAGTTCTGTGACGGGACGGATGCTGCTCCAATGCACAATCTCCTCCATGACTTGGATCGAACGGGGGTAGGACGGAAGCTCGGTATTTCCACCAGCTCCGAAATCTGTGATGCTGCTTCAAGATACGCCCTCATTCAGCGTCTTGTGTTTTTGCACGCTTGGCTACTAATAATACTAATAATAGCAAGTTTTTCCGCTGTCCACAAGCCCTCTTCTCAGTGAGTCATAACATTTTCAACGGATTTTGCAGTTTATCTCCGAGTGTGTAGATGTAGACAATTGGGGAGAGTTATTGTGACACGTTGCTCCTTTCATTTTGTTGTTGTGACCCCACATCAAAAACAGTGTCAGCAAAGGGGGCAGCGAGCGAGCGAGCACACCGCCGACGAGTCAACCTCAGCTGTCAATCAAAAAGCAATCGCCAACAGCGTTTGACTTGAATACTAATCTGTATGTTTTCCACACCGAAACTGCTGTCAGCAGAGTTGTCTCCGGCCTCCAGCGAAGCACCAAATGACATCGCTTTTGGCGTTGTGAGAGAGAGAGAGAGAGAAAGCCTGGGCCCGCCGGGGTTCGCGGGCCCACGTGACCCGTTCGGAGCGTTCCTCCGACTTGGGAGGACGGCGGACTCGTTCTCGGCGAGTTGAGCGGACGTTGGGTCCTCGTCAACGAAGCGTCACTCGTGAGGGGGAACCGTTGAAATAGAGGACAAAAGTCGGAGCCCTTTGGAACAACAACAACACCCAAGATGGTTCATTTTGTCTTCCCGCGAGAGTCAAAGTTCACAATTGGAGCCAAAATGGCGGCCTGCGACTGAGCGGGTGTCGAGGATCGAGCGCGTCGCATATCGAGCAGCTCGAGAGACGTGGCGAATATCAGACGTGAGCGCAAGGCGCTGGAAGGCGTCGATGGCTGCGAGCGGGGGCGGCCGGGGCACCGCAGGAAGTCAGTCGAGCCACAACGTGGGCGCAAAGGAGCAGAAAATGTGATGACAGCGCACTCTGTGCGGTTGACACTGAGTCACTCCAAACCAGGTCAGACTCGGCCACGCTCGTCACTTCCTGTGACGAGCATGCTCTCGGGCTTCGTCTCGCTCTTCTCCCGTCCGACGGCCCGTCGCCGATCCCCGCGGCATCCCCGCCGTCACCGTTTGGAACATCTTACGCGAGGCGCGACGTCAACAGGAAGTCGGCCGCCACCGCATGCGCCAGTCAGCAGCTTTTGTCCGCGGGGGCTCCGGAAGCCGCCGTCCTTTCATCCCGACGAGATCAAAGGCAAACGCTGCCCTAGAAGCTTTCATGTGTGCCAAAGCGGGTCGGGCGTCGCGCCTCGTCACGCCGGCCGCTCGGCCCGTGCGGTTTACCGGGGAAGATCAAAGATGACGTCGGCGGCAGCCGATCGGGATAAAGCCAGCGAGGGACGCCGCGCTCTCGGCATTCGCTCGCCTCGACCTCCGCCGGCACCCGAGGAGCCTCCCGACCGAGCCGAGCGCGACGATGCTTTCCGCGCCAAACGCCGCCATTGCCACGGTAAGACGCCGCCGCGTGCCGCTCGGTCACGAGAAGCGTTCCCGAGACCGCTGCCTCGGTGCCAAAAGCGCTCGGGAGTTCGCAACGTAGCTGCCGAGACACGTTTGAGCTGAGCGGACTCGCGTTTTAGCATCGCCACGATGACCTTTCGCAACGACAATCGTCAAAGTGGGTCTGCGAAGCTCCAAGACGCGGGCGCACGCCAAAGGAGGCATTGCCCGCCGGCTTCACTCTTGCCAGGTGGACAAGCTGCCCATTTTCAGACGCCGTAGATTTGCGGCAGAATTTGAGCTTGACGGGATTCCTCTGCCTGTTCCTCGTCAAGGTCAAAGGTCATCTTTCTTGGCAGATGTGCTTGATGTATGGCACGGATGACATTTCTTCCTCAACAATCCCCAGCGTCGGCTCGCTTGCCGTCGGCAGCTTTTTCAGCGCTCTCTCTCGTCTTTGCTTTTGGACTGCGTGCGGCTCGCGGCCTCAACCGGGCGAGGCGAGCCCGAATCCAAATGAAAGGAAATAGTCGGCGGACGTGCCGCACGCGCAGTCCAAGAGGTTTCTGTGGCGCTTTGAAATGAACATGGCCCCCGTCCGGCTTACATTTGCCCCCTCCCGCCATCGATCGATACCGAGCATCGTATGAGCCAAATAGGTGCCGACGATGACCCCCCCAAAATGTGCCGCTTGATGAGGACTCTTTGATTTGTTGACCGGCGATGTGTTCAGGTCGCGCTTACGACGATGGTGGCCCTGCTGTCGGGGGCGGACGGCCGATCCGAAGGCCGGGCGGCGCTCGGCGAGTCCCGGATGGCCGAGACCCAAACGGTGTCCCTGGAGCTCAACCCCGACATCTTGCGCCCCCCCGAAACCTTCCGACCGCTGCAGAACCACTCCATCTCACCCTGGACCTACAAGTAGGAAAACGCGCACGCGCGGCGGGAGACGTTTGTTGGCTTTTGTGACGCGGCTTCTTCCCCGCGCCGGTCAGCGTGTCGCAGGACGCGTGGGTGTTACCGGCGGTGTCGGAGGCCCGCTGCCTGCTGCGCGGCTGCCTGGACTCCAACGGCGCGGAGGACCTGAGGCTCAGCTCGCGGCCCATCCTGCATCAGGTTCTGCTGCTGCGCCGCCTCAAGTCGTCCGCCGGCGCCCCGCGGCAGGGGCAGCGCTACCGCTTGGAGCCCCGCCTCGTCGCCGTCGGCTGCACGTGCGTCCGGGATCAGCGGCCCTGGCGCCCGCCGCGGCTCTGACGCCCCGCCTTTTGGATGACATTGAATCTCCTTTGTGAATAAAGATTGAACAGAGGAAACTCGACTCCGTGGTGTTGTTGGCCAACAGACCGGGGGGGGGGCGAGGTCAGGGCAGGGCTCACCGAGCTCCATTCATGCAAAGGGGATCCCAGTTTCTGTTTTCAAATCCGTTTTTGTTTCTTCCGCCAACAACGGGATGACTGATGATGATCGATCTCCTCTGATCAAGATCGGGAGTTGTCACGCGCCGATAGGCAACAGTTGACTCGGATGAATCTGGTGACATTTTCAAATCAAGTGATGACATTTGCACCATTTCTAGAAAAACAATCTTCCGTTTTTTGGGTGAGCCCGCGGCCGACCTTGGGGGTCGGGCACGTTCCCACCCAGAGAGGACCCTCCCTAGAACGTCCAATGTGGTCACTCGAGAGGTCCAAAGTTCTCCAAAGGGGTTTTGAGGCGAGGAACCACGTCGGTAGCCTTTGTTTGTTTGGACTGAAGCTGACTTTATTTTTGCCCTGATGTCAAGTGCAGGAGATTTGGGAACTTGGGGAAAGTTGAGAAATGACCGCGCCCATGAAATGCACAAATCGACTTTTGGGAGCTTTTAGCCATGTCAAAATGCTAATTCTGTCATCGATGATTGAAATCCCCTTTTTCTCAGGCGGGTCAGGGGCGGGTGGGGGCCTCTCCCGTCCAACTTCGGGCAGTAGGTGGCCGACAGCCTGAATCTGCAATGACCTCGGGCGTCGAGGTGTTAAAAAAAAGAAAGAAAGAAAGAAAGAAAGAGGGTGCACGAAAGCAGATGGCGCAAGTCAGGAGACGCGTCGGGCGGGGAACATATGCAAGGAACCAACAGAAGAGACTGGAGGTGGCAAAGTTGGCCAACATGGAAGAGGGAAGCCAGCTCCAAGTGAGGATCGTGCTTTGGATTGAAGGGAAGACACACTAACATGCAGTTGTGGAGAAAGACGGACGGATAAGAGGTGAAGGTTAACATTGATTTGTCCCACACTGGGGACATTTACAGTCGACAGCAGCGAGATTGTGGCTAGAAAGAAGAAAAACAAAGTGTTTGTGTTCACAAAAATAAATGTGACAGTTTCAATGTACACCGTTCGATGACGTGGTGATTACATTTGCTAAAGGGACAAGACTTAAGTTGGGTGGGTTGTTGTGCCACTGGTTTAGTCGTCTGACTTGGTTCGCGCGTTGTATCAATTGGTGGTGGTGATGCGAATTGTTTGCAGACCTCCATAAAATTCTACCAAAAGAAGAAGAAGGGGGAGAAGAAGAAGAAGGGGGAGAAGAAGAAGGGGGAGAAGAAGAAGGAGAAGAAGGAGGAGAAGAAGAAGGAGAAGAAGAAGAAGAAGAAGAAGAAGAAGAAGAAGGAGGAAGAGGAAGAGGAAGCGGAAGAGGAAGCGGAAGCGGAAGCGGAAGCGGAGAACAATGGCGGCGCCCGGTGCGACGCGCGGCGTCTTGTCGGATGCTGAGAAGAATCTCGTGGAGGAGAACGATGGGAGGAAAGTCGTGTGTTTGCTCGTGCTTGGCATGGCGGGATCCGGAAAGACGACCTTCGTTCAGGTAGCGCTCCGAAGAAATCGAGCAAATCTTAGCGCCTTTAGCTCAGCGATGCTAACGGCCCAGCTCGCAACAAGGTCTATCGAACAAGCGAACGCGCCGAGTCCGCCTCACTGCGACCAGCCAGGACGCTACCCGGATTCGAGTTTTGGATTTTCTTTCTCGATTCATTTGGCGAAATGTCCACTTTGCAACGTGACTTCACAGCGCGTCAACAGCGCCGCCGCGAGGAGGACTTGCCCAGCGCACCTTTCTTTCTCGCATCAAAACTAACTTTGCCGTCGGTGCCTTTTTTAGTCCACACTTTGAATTCGATGCACGTGAAGTCATCATTGATCTTTTTCTTGTGCTGCAAATGTTTTCTCGCGCGTCGGGTCCTTCCCGGCTCAAGAATGGCTTGAACACGATTCAAAAAAAGCCCAAGAAAGGCAAAATGTTCCTTTTGCCCCCCCCCCCCCCTCAAAAAAATGTTGGGACACAAAATGCTTAAAGTAAAAGTCGCTAAAAGTATCAAGCGACGAAAAGTGGAAAAAAATGACGTGAATCTTCTGAAGGGCCAGAAGGAGCCTGCTACTCGTCGGCATGAAAATAGATGTGGCGTTTTCAACTAGGTTGCCCCGCCCGACATCACTCCCGCCTGCGGGCTATTGCCCAACAACTGAAGTAGCTTTTCTTCTCGCTTTTCGATCCAGTGAAGAGAAGCGATTTTTGTTTTCCGAAAGTATGGCACGTCCGCGCCGGCGCGTGTCATTTCGGTCCGAACATCAGCAAAATGGAACGCGCGCGCTCGACGGCGCCTTTTTTGCCAAGTTTACCCCAAGGGCGAATGACTTTGTCTCGGGCGGTCGCGACGGAAATATCGCCCGGCGGCGGCGGCTGCCCCCGCCAGGTCCAACGCTGCCCCGTCTGGCGGATTCCGCAGAGGCTGACGGCTCATCTTCGCAGCCTCCAAAGTCCTCCTTACGTCATCAACCTGGACCCGGCCGTCCGCGACGTTCCCTTCCCCGCCAATATCGGTAAGGTTGCTCTCGTCGCCTCCTTCGCCCGCTCAGCGCCTCCCTTTGCCGTTCGTCCCGGCAGACATTCGAGACACGGTCAACTACAAAGAGGTGATGAAGCAGTACGGCCTGGGACCCAACGGCGCCATCGTCACCTCGCTCAACCTGTTTGCCATGCGCTTCGATCAGGTGACCGGCACCGCTTGGACACCGCACCCCCTTTTTGCCGAGGGGAACGCCAAAGCTCCGAGAGCAGCTTTTCGCTCCCTTTTTCCTCTTTGATGGTGTGTCACGGGGCGCTGATACGAATCGGTGGAATTTCCACGAGGAAGGATTTCAGATTTGTTTTCATTTTTGTGGTGATGAGCGCCATTGGGGGAAATCCGAGATGGAAGCCAAGCCCCGCCCCCATTCATTCCCTTTTGGAAGTTCACAACTTTCTCAGATAATCTTGATTTGTCCCGCACTGGGGAAATGTGCTTGAAAAGGGCAACTGGCGTGCGTGCGTTTTAGGTGATGCACTACATGGAAAAGAAGCAGCACGATCACAGGTCAGTCAATCGATCGGACGAGGAAATGCGACGTTGACGGCGGGAGGCGTCTTTGGCCTTCCCGGGCTTGACCTCGAGCCCCGCGGCACACCTGCAGGTACGTCCTGATCGACACGCCCGGCCAGATCGAAGTGTTCACGTGGTCGGCGTCCGGCAGCATCATCACGGAGGCTCTGGTGCGTGCATCCATCGCCGGCCGCCGTCGGGCCGCTCGCTTCCCGCCCTCGCCGGCGCTTGACGCGCCCTTTGTGCCCGGCAGGCGTCGTCCTTCCCCTGCATGGTGGTCTACGTCATGGACACGTCTCGCAGCGTCAGCCCCGTTACCTTCATGTCCAACATGCTGTACGCCTGCAGGTCGGGAAAGCCGCCGCCGCCGCCGTTGGGGACGTTGTCGGATGTCCGTGCTTGTCTTTGCAGCATCCTCTACAAGACCAAGCTCCCCTTCATCCTGCTCATGAACAAAGTGAGTTCCGTCTCGGATCCTCCTTGCCGCACGCGCGCGCCCCCCCAGAGCTTTTCGTGGCGGCGGTTGGACGTCCTGACGGAGGCGTGTGCGGCTCTTGCAGACGGACATCATCGGGGAAAGCTTCGCCGTGGAGTGGATGAACGACTTTGAGGCTTTCCAGGACGCCCTGAGCCAGGAGACCTCCTACGTCGGCAACCTGACGCGCTCCATGAGTCTGGTCCTGGACCAGTTCTACTCCGACCTGAGGGGAAGCCCGCCGGACCTCCTTTGGTGGCGCGGGCCGGGCTGACTCGGCGCTCGTCACGCAGGTGGCGGGCGTGTCGTCGGTGACGGGCGCCGGCTTGGACCAGCTGCTGGCGAAGGTGCGGGAGGCGGCCGACGAGTACGACCGGTGAGGATCTTGACGGGAAAAGCCCGGATTTCGCGCGGGCTTTGAACGCTCGTCGGCGTTGAAAGTCGGAGGGAGCCGACCGTCGCCCGGTCCCGTTTCTCCCCGAAATGTGGATGGCGCGATGAACAGCGCCGGCTCCAAAGTTGACCGAAGGGCACTCGCGCCAACGGAAGGTGGACGGATGCAAGCGTTTTCCCGCCCGGCCGCGTGAAAAGCCCCGTTTTCCCGAGCGCTCCGACGGCTACCCGGAAGAGTCACGGGTCCGCTCATCCCGGCCTCTGTGGGAGGGAAGGAACAAAATTCCCTCCGCGCTCGAGGCCGGCCGGCGGAGGGAATATTGGCTCCGCTGGCCAGCCGGTTCTTTCGGAGACGGCGGCGTCGGTGGCCGACATCTGCCCCGCCCCTTTCAGGCGCCGCTCAAACGGAGAAAGATGGCGGCGCCGGCCAGCCCGTCTTCCGGAATGTCCGCCAGCGGCCGTTCCTTTCTCCGCCCGCCGGTTGCGTCGGCTCCATCGACTCGGCTCAAAGGACTTTGCAGACGTTTGCGAGCGTGGTCTGGTTCTTTCTGTTGCTCCTCCTTCCCCTGAGAAGCATTTCCCTTTGTGCTCTTGCCACTCAGGGATTATCGGCCGGAATACGAGCGACTCCGCAAGCAGCTGGTGAGTGTTCCCGCGCCCTCCCAGCAAAGAGTCCTGCCTGTGTTTCTCGCCCCTCCCCGTCCGACAGCTGGAGGCCGAAAGCGGAAAACGCCAAGAGCAGCTGGAGCGACTCGGCCGGGACCTCGGCGCCGTCCGCGTGACGAGCGATTCGGGCGCAGGTGGGGGCTCTTCTTCGGTCAATGTTTTTCTTTTGGAGAAAGCCAAAGTGACTCGCGCCTTCCCCGTTGAAAGCTCCCGCTCGCACGTGCCTGAGCGGCGCCTCCCAACGGCGACTTTCGCCCCCGCTTTCCGAGTGGATGACGCGAGCGAGCGCAACGGCTTTCCCCAACTTTAGCGGCGTCAAAGGACCGACCGCGGCGGCCCCCCCTTGCGGAGCCGCCGCCGCGCCAAATGCTCCAATTTAAGACGCCGGCAGGACACACGCGCCCCCCCCCGTTCTCATGGCGTGCCGCGGCAACCAAGCGACACTCATCTGAGTTGCTTTTCAGAGAGGAGACGGAATACAGGCTTGTCGTGCCTCACCCTGCGCGCTTTATGGAAAAGAAAGGGGGTGGGGCAATTCCCCGAAACTGGGGCCAGAGCGTTCTGACGGCGGGGACGCGTTGGTTCCTTTTGATTCGCCGGCGTGATTGTGGGCCCCCCCCTGCCAACGGCGCCGCTTGTTCGATTGTATTTTTTTTTTTTCCAGAAGCGGCCAGCGCGGGCGGGCCCAGTGACCTCATCATGACTCGCGGCGCCCGCGACCCCGAAGACGACGATGACGAGGCGGCGAGTGACGCGGATGACGTGGACCACGGCAGTAAGATGGCAGCCGGCCTCCGCGTCGGGCGCTCGTAAGTCACGGCGGCCTCTCGTCTGTGTGTTTGTGTTCAGGGGTGGATGAGAGCAAAGAGAAGGAGGCCTTTGGAAATTTCCTGCGCGGGAGGAGGGAGGCGGCGGGGGGGCCAAATGGCAAGTGCCGCTCCCCCCCGGCGGGCCCTTGACGCCGAGCAAAATCCACGTCCTCCAAGCCCCGCCCCCTGTCCTTCCTTTTTCCTCTTGTCGCCAAGCCTGCACGTGTTGGACTCCTCGCCGCGGCCCCCCTTTGCCCGTCGAGTGGCCTTTGTTTTCCGCCGCCCTTACAACGCGCGCTTGCTCACCGAAGCCTCGACTTGGGGCCCAGAGCCGGCCGGCGGCGCCCCCTTTTGAGCCGTCTGCGTGCCGCTGGTCTTCGGGGACGGGTGATGTCCAGTCGGCGGAGCCGCTCATTGGGCCAAAATCGGGCCCCCCAAGGCAGACGTGTCCGCCACGCGACGAGGACGTCCCTTTCACAATTTCATGTGTTTCACAAAACGCACAAACGTTGTCATCTTGGGGGTGGGGGCGGGTTGAAGCCATTTTGCATGAGAGACTTGAATAAAGAACACAAGGTCACTCGACTCGCCTTGTGAAGGAATGTTTTTTCTTTTCCTAAATCACATTTGGAAGCCACCCATTTGTGGAGGAAAACGCTTCTTGGGGCGTTGGCTTCGTCAAGACGGACGCCCGCCCGCCCGCGTGCGCGTGCCCAGCCGCCGGCCGGCATCCGCTTCAGGGTTGCCCCCAAAACGGCTCCGCGCGCCCGTGACCCTCGTGAGGATGAAGCGGATCGCAAAACGGATGTTTGGGTGTGTGACGGAGCGCTAACTCGGCCGATGACGCAAGGGCGGCACCCGCTTCCCGCCGTGGCGTCGGTCGAGGCCTACGTCGACTCAGTGAGTCTCATCTCGCCGAAAGTCGCCATGGATTGGCGGCACTCGAGTCCTATTTCAATTTGCTTCCTGGTTCTGAGCCCGTGTCACTTCCCACATCCGTCTTCAAGTCACGTTTTGGTGAGCGCCACGTTTTCATGTGGCAATTCGATGGGCAAATTCCCGTTTGTGGCACGGATAGAAAAAAAAAAACGCTCGCCGGAGTGTCGCCGACGCCTTGAAGCCACGGCGTTTGTCCCTCGTCTCCGCCAGGCCCGCGCCACGTCGGGGTTGGCGCCTTTTCCAAAATTGCCACCATTGCCGCCCGCCGTTGGCTTCAACTGTCCTGTGGCAAGAAGGCGCTTCCTTTCCACATTTGTTTGCGCTCCAAATACTTCGAAAGCTCCTCCCCGTTCACCCTTCAATGCTGGTATCCGGTTGCTTATAGGCAAGTTACCCCTCCCCCCCCCCGAAAAGTGCTGATCACGCGTGCCGTTTGCAAGTTTCATCGTCGTCCGCGTTTCGAGCGGCCGTGACCAATTGTCGGCGTAAGATGGTGCAGGATCACCACGTGTGCGGTGCAGAACCCAAAAGGGGCTCTTGTTCCCCAAGTGAGCGGGTCACATTTTTTTTTGGGGGGGGGGGTGCAGGGCAACCGGGGCCCGTTCCCCTCGGTGGCAGAGGGTGAAATGAGGTCCACTCAAGCAGTCCGAAGGCGTGTTGACACGGCACACGTTTGCTCGGTGCCCCCCACCATTTGGTCGCGCTCAATCTTCGACCGCAGCAAATTTTGCGCCGCGTTCTCTACACGAACGTCCAAGGCCGCCGAGCGTGGTAGCGAGACTTGAAGTGGAGGCAAGACAAGCCAAAAAAGACCACGTGGAGGGGGACCCAAGTGATGGCCAGCAGCCCCGATCGGCTCCTCGTGACATCGTCGCTTGGGGTGCGGCCCTCGTGCCCCCAGGCTTGAATGACATCCTTTTGCGCCATCGGCTCCAGCCCGCCTCTCCCGAAACGTGAGCAATGAGAGGCCGCCCCCGCCCCCACCCCGGCCGGACGCAGCTTATCATTTCCATCTTGGCAGCGAGGGGCTCACGTCGCAGCGGGTGAGTGCCCCATTTGTCATTTTTTGGGTAAGCGGCTCGACTTCTGGCGCCGTCATTTTTCATTGTTGCCACTTTGAGGATGACGCGCTTCACCAACGGGCTGAGAAAATGATGTGGCAGCTGGCCCGCATTCTCAATTTGAAGACAATATTTGGAGCAGGGACCACCTCCAAAAGAATGGGGACGCCTCGGTCCAGAAATGAAAAAGTGGATTTCAAACACTCAAGTGAGTTGAATCACATCCTCATTCTCCGCGAGGTGATTTTTGCTTTTTGGATTCATCCAATGGCTGATTGATTCAGATTCAAAGATGCTGAGATTCTCCTTAGGAGTGACAAGGATGGACAGGATCAGAAATGAGGTTATCAGAGGGACAACTCAGACAGGATAGTTTGGAGAAAAAGTGAGAGAGGTCAGACTGAGATGGTTTGGACATGTACAGAGGAGGGACAGTGGATACATTGGTAGGAGAATGTTAGAGATGGAGTTGCCAGGTAGGAGACAGAGAGGAAGGCCAAAGAGGAGATTCATGGATGCCGTGAGGGAAGACATGCAGGTAGTTGGAGTCAGAGTAGAGGATGCAGAGAACAGGGAAAGATGGAAATTAATGACTCGCTGTGGCAACCCCTGAAAAGGGACAAGCCGAAAGGAGAAGAAGAAGAGGATTCATCCAATGGCTCCGCGTGTACACGGAATCAATCGAAGAGTGAACCTGACCGAACCATGACCTTTGCGAGCGCGCCGGGGTTCGACCAGCTGGCGTTCTCGGTGCAGCCGTCATTATCGTTTTTTTTTTGCTCCTTTCAGTCGACAGAGGGAAGTTTCGAGGGCTCCCCCTGGTGGCCTTCCTGTGCTCCTGCGTTGTACAAAAGCAGCCGACGCCGCCGGCGCCAATGCCAAGAAGGATGGTCAGCGCGCACGCAAAAACCCGCCGCTCCGTCGTCGCCCCTCACGCGACAGCATGGAGGAAACGCGTCGGGAAGACTGAAAAGAAAAAGCCGTCCGGAAAGCATTGCGCGTTTGAATGAACGAGGTTGCGCCTTTGTGTCCAAATGCGCAACTTGTCGCCGCTTGCCTTGAGAAAAGAATCGGATGTTGGCCTTGACACCCAAGTGACTTCCGTGGCCAATTCTGAATGACTGACGTGGCTACGCACGTCGTATCGCAAGCTAACTGGCCTTCATGCTTTGAGCAGGACGTCGTCGTTGGCCCACACTCAATTTTGGAACTTTTCAGCCCCGCTCGCCCGCTGGCTCGCTCGCTCGCTGTACAAGTCATTCGGGCTACACAGGAGCCATCAAATTGACCCCCCCGCGACATCTGTCTGCCCCAGCGAAACCAACAAACAAGTCTTTTGTCCCCCATGTCAATTATTGTCCACTTGGTGTCCACTGGTGGTCCGGGCGGGGCGCGGGGCGGCTGTACTTGTGTTGCACAATCGCCGCTTTTGTTTCGTAGGGCAGTGTTTCTCAAATAGTGTGTGCGTGTGTGGGGGGGGAGGGGCAGGGGGAACATGCTTTTTAATTTTTTGGAACTGTCCTGGAATAACGTGCAGTTGCACCTCCACTACGTTAGGGGGCAGTGGCGTTCTGGTTGGCAGCGTTTGCGGAGGGAGGAAATATGACAAAGCGGATATAGCGCTTGGCTAGAATGTGACTTTGGTGGCGGACGAGGAAAGATCAGTGCGCTGACTGCGTCTAGAAATGTTGGGAGCAGACAACGTGAAGCCAAATAAATGGAGGCGTCACACGCCGATAAGCCGCTTGAGTTTTTTTCTGCCAAAACGTGCCAAATATTGCCGACAATCATGCCGCTTTGTGACCGCTACTTCAGTCAACTCGACTCCAGGTCCCGGCCGGCTCCACATTGAGCAGGAGCCGAGAGTCGCCCTGTCCTGCTTCAAACCTCGCTTTGCAAAACGTGCTCACTGTCGCCATTAATCCGGACATCATCATTGATTTAAAAAAGAACAAAAAAGCACCAATGATTTCATGCCCTTCAATGCGGTACGAAGGACGCACGCAGCCGCTGTTGTATTTTTCATCGCCAAAAAGAGCAATAACGCACACGTTGGTAGGAGTTGCCGGCGGCCACAACTCGCGTCCGCGTGCTCCACACGATTCTCCCCCCAACCTGGCTCCTCCCCTCTCGATGGCGTCACACAAACACAAGCAACAGAGATGACGATAGATTTGCGTTTTGCCGCTTCCAGTTTTTTTCATGTTGCGCTCTGGAGATAATGTCGCTTTGAATGCGTCGGTAGCGATTGAGTTGATGTCATTTTAGTTTTCAGTCTCGTCTGCCATATTTGACACGCTCAGTTCAAAATAGTTCTTGTTCATTGAAGGATTTCATGTTAGGGTTGAATTTCCGATGCACTTTTCTCATCCTCGAGCTGCCCGGCGTCTGGGCAGAATACTCGGGACGGGATCGGGATAGCACTTTTGACAAAGCTTGGCTCCTAAACGACCTCCGCAAGAGGCACTCGCAAAAACCTTGGCCCATTTCATGTTCCACACTCAAACCATTTCCGTGCGTATCGGTCGATTTGTTGCGTGCGCGCCACCAAGTCTCTCCTCCAGACTTGGGACATGCCCGTCCGCCACGCCTCAACTCGGTCCTCGTTTCTCAACGAGTCGGCAGAACAGCTTCCGAATGCGTCAAACGAAACGAAACGAGATGCGCGCTCAACGCGCATCCATCAAGCGAAACGCCAGGGCGGCCGTTGTAGCGATGAAGCTCGACTATTCGGAACCGCAACGCTGGGATGTCAAAGAGGGTGGGGGGACGTTTACATCCAATCATTATCCCTCCCCCCCCAAAAGAAAATAAATCAAAGCAAAAACAAAACGTAACACGGACGCCAACCATCTCAGGCGAACGGGAGTAGGGCGAGCGAGTTCTTAGCGTGGCCTCCTTTCAGGGCGGGCTGACGAGATCACTCGTGTCCACGCGCGGCCGACCTCGGCTTCTTCTTGTGGGAAGACCCGAGTCGTCTTGCTCTCCAACGAGCCCCACTCCCATTTGGGGACCCTGCGGATGAACTTTCCGCTCCAGCAAAACTTGGGGAGTATTCAAAGTCACGTGGGGCGCCGATTGCTTTCCAGGCGACCGTGGCGAGGAGACGGACACCCGCTTCAAATGGCGTCCTCGCTTTCACCTCATCGCTTTTGAGGATTTCCAATTGCATCTGCGTTTGATTGCTCTTTTGGGATCGTGAAGTGTTTTGAAAGGCGCTTTGAAATCAAATGTCGTCTTCTTCTTTTTCGATCGGCCCACGCCGCGTGCGGGTGCTAGCTTGCACTTTGGACTTCCTCCAAGCCAGCAGCAGCTCCTCATTCCGTCGGCCGTATTCCGTTGTCTGGGTTGACTTGGCAAGAGATGAGATCTTCGACGTTTGGGAGCGAGTCGGCCTTGAAAAGGCCTCTTTGGATCCCAAGCGTGAAATCGAGGCGCAGCCGCCAGAGAGCGTCCGCGGACGCTCTCGCGATATCTTGGCTCATACCATCTCGGATGGAAAAGAATCATTTGGAGAAGAACGTTGGGAACGCTGCACCAAAGCGTGCCGCTCGAGTCCGTTTTGAGGAGGATTTCTGGGGGGAGCGTTTTGGATGCGACGTATGGGAAATCACATCGAGCGCGTCAGCGCAGGTTCTAGTTGGCGATCTGAAGCCGTTTGCCCAGAATGCTTTGGGAATCCCGCAGGTGTTCGATCGGCGACGCTTTCTAGAACGGTCGACGACGGGATACTTGGTCAGGTTTGGACATCGCGCGTCATCGTTGCTTTTCATCCCCACGCGCATCCCGTTCAAATTGGACGGCGTTGCTTCCAAATGGCCGGCAGGCGTCTCGATGGCAGCGCCAGCCAAATGTGGTCGGGAGCCCGTTTCGGAGCTCTTCTTCAAGTGCGTCCTCATGCAAGGCTATGCCAGGAGAGGAAGGAAAAGCCGCACAGCGCCGCAGGGAGCAGAGATCAAAGTCCTCCGGATTTTCCGGGAATTCCGTGTTTTTCACATTTTGATGAAAATCTCTCCGGAGAATTGAGGAAAATTTGCCTCAAATGAATCCGGACATTAGTTGACAACATTGAACGAAGACGCTTTTGAGTTCGTTGTTTTGCTTTCACGAGCGTAGCCATGTTGAGACGCTAACACTCGTAACGATAAAGAGATTTTCGTCTCTTTATAAGCACACATGGGAACGAATAAAAGACGCCGTGGACAAGACAGTCGTCGTCAAAAATAGATTTGGACAAAAAGGGAAACACACAGAATGGCAGAAAAACGTGTCCGTCCGACTTCGAGTGTCGTTTCAGCTAGCTTAGCTTAGCTTAGCTGTTGTCGTGTGTGACGTCGGGCGTGTGACGTCGTTGCGTCGGCGCTGATTGGTTGAAATCAAAAGACTCGCTGGGTATATGTTCGCACTGAAGCACGCACAGCAGAGAGCAGCTTGAGTGGTGTCGCCACAACAGTAATAAGCTCGCCTCACATTCTCATGGCCTCGCCACATCTCGGAGATTTCGAAATTTCATCGAGAACGGAAGCCGCAAAGGGTGCATGTGTGCACACAAAAGGAAGATGAATCGTTGAATGTCGAGTATTTGAAGAGCGTTTTGTGTCAACTAATTCAGCGAGCAAGCAGCCCTTGCTGCCGGCCGGCAGAGCGCTTTTGTTCGCCACTTTTCTCGCTCGGCTCTCCACAAAGGCGGACGCTTTTGCACTTTCCTGATCTCTCGCCAAATTCAACCGACGGGAGCGGCTGCTGGAACGGAAGCGAAGAGCCTGCCGCTCCGAGGATGGCGCAGCGCGGATGTCCGACACTCAGACTCGGACTGCGCTCGTCCACAAACTGTTGCGGGTTCGCAAGATGCTCAAGAACTTGGAGGAACCGGAATCGCTGCTCAAATCTTGACAGAAATCACGGCTTTGGCTGATCTACGCCGCTAAAGAGACACGAGCCACGGACGGACTCGAGGCCGTCTTCGATTCTTGGGCAGCCTGCTCCCAAAACAACATCTGCTATCTGGACTGCGCCCGGGATGCTGACTGTCGCGAGCTTCTCGGGGGCTTGTTTGCTTGTTGAAGCTCAGTCCTATTTTCAGAAAGGAAAAGCAAAGCGATAAGTTGAAAGGAGCGGGAAGAGGTTGACTGCGGATCGAGTCCGACCCCCGTGATGGAATCAGATATCAATTGACCATCCCCCCCATCCCACATCAATCAAGAAAATGAAAAGTCTGCTTGTGTGTGCTCAACTCATCTCTTTTTCCAACTCTGTCCATTTCGAGGTGGATTTTCTCGTGCTCATGGCAGCATTCAAGACATTGATCATTGCCATTCTTATTGATGACCACATGTCACAAATGTGTCAAATTGATCATCTTCATTTCCATTGATGTCGTTTTTTATTTTTTTTTCCGGACTATTCTCTTGAACTTGTTTTGGAACTCGGCAAGCGTCTCCGCAGACGAACGCCACCGTCCGCTGCTCGGTGTGTGCCGAACACGCAGTCACAAACCACTTTCCAAAGTCCGAAACACAGAAAACACGGACAGTCGTGCAACCCGAGCCGCTTTTCCTTCATCGGCTTCGTTGTTTGAGGCGTTTGGAGATGAAAGCGGAGAGACTACAAGAGTCCTTTCACCAGTGGATACACATGTGCGCACGCTAAGTTTCAAAGTCAAGCGCTTTGGCTTCTCCTGTCCCCCGTAGATCTGTTTCAATCCCGAGCGCCGACTCTCAGTTCCAAATACGCATCGGCGCAGAAGCCGAAGCTCCTCTCTCCTCATCCTCAACCTCAGCAGCCATCCATGCAGCCGGACCGTCGCAGACCCGTGCTCAGAGACAATTCCATGGCCGAAAGACGCATCCACGTGGTCGGCAGATGCAGGTAATCACCGTCGTACCTGTTTGGGTTTTTTTTCCCAATTCTCAACCATCAGGTAATCCTCGTCGTGACTCACGAGGGTCCATCATTTGGCATTCAGTCGAGTCTCCGGCAATTTGAAAACAATGTCTGGATCGGGAGTCGGCAACCCGCGGCTCCGGGGCTGCATGAGGCTCTTTAGCGCCGCCCTAGTGGCTCCCTGGAGCTTTTAAAAAGTGTTTGAAAATGGAAAAATACATTTTTTGTTTGAATATGGTTTCTATCGGAGGACAAACATTCGGAACAATGTCCACTGCTGTAAAAACGTGTCAAATAAATATGACATCTCAACATTTCTGTCAACAAAGCTTTGCGTCATAGCCTGCGACACACGTTTCTATGAGCAGGGCGGGATGCCGGCAGGTGGCCGTTGAAAGAGGAAACAACGTTTCCTCTCCAATTCACCGAAGGAACTGGCAAAGAACGGCAATCTGAAAGACCGAAAGAAGCATTTTAAAACGGTACACGTCAGCTACCAAAGTTAACACGCTGCAAAAGTGCGCCCCGTGCCTCGTTCGTCTCCGGGGCAGTTCTGGCCGTCGCTCATTCTGGCGGCGTGCGTGCGTAGGTGCGTCTCAAATAGATGAATACAGCATGATGACGCCATTTAGCGTCCAGAATGGGTATAATGTCTAGACTCCGAATATAAGACGACCCCCGCTTTTACATTCTTATTTCAATGCAAAAAAAAAAAAAAAACGTCTTATATTTGGGCCAACACGGTAGATGAATACAGCATGCGCCAATATGGCTCTTTGAACATTTTGGGTTGCCGACCCCTGGTCTCCATCGATGCGGTCATATTTGAGGTTGAACAATGCAGAGACTGAAGGTAGCTGAAAATATTTGCGTGCACCTTGTTCCCTGCCAGACCTGGCCACACAACGATGGGGAACATCCCGCCAGCCAACAGGATTGTGTGGAATTCACCCTGGAACATAGTTGGTGTGAGGACGCAAGGTAATGAGGCGCCCCAGGCGTACAGGTTCGATAAGGTCAGTTGGTTTATCATCTCCTCCATAGCATATCGTTCTGCTGAATGAACCTGAGTGCACTTTTTGTTGATGTCGTTGGCAACCCACAGGTGTTTCCAACTTCCACCACCCAGAACCGCCTCTTTTCCGACCTTTATTTTCTCAACTTGGAGGAGGTCTTCTGTGGTCGCAAGTCCACCGTAATTGCGTCAGTATGCACGCACGAGCACACAAACACACAAACACACATGCTCCTTTTAGAATCCGAATCCGAATCATCTTTCTTGGCCAAGTATGTAGAACACACAAGGAATTTGTCTCCAGTATAACACGCTGCATTAGTATCTTCATCAACAAGGACATGATAAAATATGTGTGGAAGGACATTTCATAATGTAAGTGAACCGTCGTGCGGTGGTACCACAACTGTGAGACAATGTGACAAGTATCAAGCAGCACTAAAGTGATCAGTGGTAGAATACGAGACCAGAACAGTTGGTGCAGAAAATCATTGAACCATTTCCAAGTGACCGGTAGCAGTATTTGTTGTACAAGAAGTGTGCAATTGTGCAGATGTCCTTGAGCGCTTTAAAGTGTCTGGTGCGGTGGAGTATACGTCAGTGACTGTGGTTCAAGTACCGTATTTTCACGACCATAAGGCGCCATTAAAAGTCTTAAATTTTCTCCAAAATGGACAGGACGCCTTATAAGGCAGAGCGTCTAGTGTAAGAGCCGAGTTCCAAATCCTGACTGAGAGCCGACACGCTGTTTATATAGAGAAAAGGCGTAAGTGAGCATGAACAGGCATGCGGGAAAGCAGCCAGCTAATCAGTGAAGGGTGGGCGTGTAAGTGGCCGCGAGTGAGGACGTAAGTGAGGCCACGCATGCGGGAAAGCAGCCCGCCAATCAGTGAAGGGTGTGTGTGTGTAAGTGTTTGCAAGTGAGACTAACAGTGCGGGAAAGCAGCCGGCCAATCAGTGAAGGGTGGGCGTGTAAGTCGCCGCACATCATTTCTGTGGAGCCACACGGCAACGAGAGTGACTCTGACAACGAGAGCAGCGTTTTTTATGGACTACCGGTACTTGCACAATTGTTCAATTCGGATACAGAAGATGAGGACTTTGATGGATTTCTGGGTGATGATTGATCGAAAAACGTGAGTACATTGTAAGATGGCTAAATAAAGTACAACCGATCTCAGTTTTGCTTCCGTTGCCTTGTTAAAAATGTGTTTTTAGCATGTCTTAGCATGCTACGCTATGCTTCAAGCTAATGTGTTTTTAGCGTGCGTGCATGCATGCCGTATGTTTAAACTGGCGTATGTTTAAACTGGCGTATATTTTACCACGCCTGGCTGCGCCCAATAATACAGTGCGTTTTGTGTACGTGTAAAATACAGAAATAGCACCCGTTACTGAGACTGCGCCCTACAACACGGTGCGGCGAATGGTCGTGAAAATACGGTAAGTACAGAGCTGGAGCTACAATGATTATAGCACTAATGCTGTTCCACAGGGTTGTGCAAAATTGCAAAGAGCAACTATCCAGGTAGCTTTGAGTCACTGTTTAGGGAGTTAATGGCGAGAGGGAGGAAGCTGGTTAAGTGTCTGCTGGATTTGGTGCGCATGGATCGGTCGTGCCTGCCTGAGGGCAGTAGCTGGAAGAGGTGGTGGGCAGGGTGCAGTGGATCCAGTAGGATTTTCCATGCCCTTGTCTCGATTCTGGCAGTGTGCGGGTTCTCGAGAGTGGGTAGGGCGGTGCCAATGATTTTTTCCGCGGTCCTAACTGTCCGTAGAAGTCGGATTTTGTCATTTTTTGTGGCAGCCCCAAACCAAACCGCGATGGAAGAACACAGGATTGATTCGATGACTGCCGTGTAGAACTGATGTAGCACCTCCTGTGGCAGGTCATGCTTCCTCAGCAGCCTCAGGAAGTACATCCTCTGCTGGGCCCTTTTCAGGATGGAGTTGGTGTTGACCTCCCACTTCATGTCCTGGGAGACTGTGATTCCCAGGAACTTGAAGGTCTTTCTTCTCATTGTCGGCTCCATCCATCCATCTGGCCGTCCATCCAGCCGCGGACTGTCCCAACAGCACCGACCGTTCCACTGAACAAAGCGGGGCTGTGAAAATTGCTGCCCATTTCAGCCGCAAAAACCACAAGCGCCCCCGGGCTGTCTCGCAACAACAGTAAAATGGCACCGACATTTCTCCCACTCGAAATCAGCGCTGACGGTATACGCGTGCTGCCGAGAAGGCGCAACCGCCCAGCGCAGATTCTTCTCTTTAGACGAATGTCCGTGGCCCAAAAATTGCTGTAAACAATCCATATCAGGTCCACAAGACGAAGCAACAAACAACACGTGACAAAACAAAACACAAAAGTAACAAAAAACAAAAACAAAAGGTTCTGGTAGGCACCTGCCGACGGCTGCCTCCTTGGGCGCAGTCTTGGACTTGAATGATCAATGGGAATTGCAAACTCCTCCCTAATTCGGTGATGCGTCAAATTGTGGCCAGACATTGCAAATTCCCGGAGGGGCTGAACTTTGTTCTTGATGGATGCGTTGCAGTTACGTGCAGATGGGAACGGGCAAGACGCACACCATGGTGGGATCACCGGTTCAGGATGCGGGCTTCACCTGGCGCGAGGCAAGTTTGACATGCCTCTCATTGGGCGATGGCCCCCACTCAAACCTTTCCCGACCGCTTGGCTGTCGTTGCGCTCGCAGGACTCGCAGGTAGGCCTCATCCCCAGATTCATCCACCACATTTTTGTGAGGCTGCCTAGCACCGACTTCTCCGTCAAAGTGTCACTGCTGGAAATTTACAGCTAGCCTGGCACCGTCACTGGTAGTATAGTGGTAAATGAGCTCGCTTTTGATGCAGGCATTTATGGTTCAAAACCCGCTCAGTGACGTGTTAAAATACAGCACCAAATACTAATTTTTACCATGGGAAAACCGCAGTATGTAGCGTCAGATATGACTGTTAAGGAATTTATTCCTTACTGTGATTTTATTTAGCCCCACTCTGTTGCTGGTTCTGTTCAAACACGAAAACAAAGAATGTAGATGCTGTTGAAGGTATTTACTGCCCACTGTGACTACAACCACCTTTTATGACCGGCGACCCCCACCACTATTAGGACCCCTCCAGGGGATGTTTATCTCAAGCCTCTGTGTAGCTGATGTTGAGGAATTTCGCCTTACCATGAGTGCTATTGATAAATGTATCTTTCCTGAACATCGGCGACCACTTGAAATGAGGAAGGCAGAGTTGGGGTCAACATCGGCTTTAACCTTAAGGGATGAATAGCCTCCATGTGTTTTCTTTAGGCAAGGTTCGTTAAGACCCTCCGGTTTCCCAAGGAAAGGCAATCCTACCTTGGGATTTAGGCGCCACAGGAGGAGGTCTGGATTTTGCCCTCATGTCAACAGTGAGCTTCCCTCGTCAATCACATTGGGCTGTACTGACCTTTCTTTGTTTCTGATTTTTACATAAGGGAAGGACTGCCCCCCCTCATTAACATATTATCTCTACATAAGCGGGAGTTTGTATTTGCTCGGGCTTCCTGACGAGATCTGAGACTCTCAGGAGCCCGAATCGATTCGTGTTGCGCTGTGATAAACTGAAGAAAAGACAACGTGGTGTTGGGTCTTCTTCCACCCTATAGAGAAATAAAAGAACCTGTGTCCAAGGAGGGCCAAGGAAAATTGACTGCTCCCCCTCCTTAACAAATGGCGTCACGAACAGGATTTCTCTGGGAAAAGACCAACACCGGTTTCAGGACCTTCAGACTCAGGCAGTAACCTAGGAGCGCTCCACTTTAAGGTAAGAAGACACACCTGTTCCTGTTATTACAGGCAAAGTGTCAAGATTCGGCATGTCCAATAAGGACCGATCAAATCAAACTGCTCTGAACCTGAATGTGTTGAACCAAGTATAGAGATTGGATATTTCGTAGGTGGCAATACCAAATTGATAATGAGTTCTAAGGGATTTATGTGATTATGGAAAAATGAAGTACTGTACAGGAAAATGAATTAAAGAGTTGGTGTGAGGTATATTCAAAACAATATACCGTCCAAAATTGCCACTGAGTAGTAGATGACTGAATTGGCACAGTTATTGAGGCACCGGTAGGCGGTTCAAATTAGGTAGAACCACTGAGACGTAGGCTTGGCTAGTAGCTGACGAGCAAAGACCAAACTGAGTTGGTAGGCAATTAAAAATCGGATTTCATTGCTGAGGCAGGTCCAGGTAATTTTCTATTATTCTGGATGCTGTTCAAATTGGTAGGACTGGCGACTGGAGATCGCAGTCTGAGAAACAGCTGTATTTTAGGGCAAGTTAGGGACAGCTCCATTGTTACAATTGGAGAATTACGTGACGTCACACGGTCCATAAGGGAGTATATTGGACGGTGAGTATGATAAAAACATGGTGAACTGTAAGATGGAAGGAAGGCCTGAAGGCAGAAAACGGTTAAAATACCGTATGTGGGTAAGTAGAAACATTTAAGGTGGATATGCAAGTCTGAGTAAGTGAGCTTTGAGCTGGGTTTTGAATGTGGAAAGAGAGTCTCAATATTGCGGATATTGAGTGGAAGTGAGTTACAGAGTTTGGGGGCAGAGCGGCTGAAGGCTCTGCACCCCATTGTACTGACGGGCAGGACGATGAGAACCTGAGTGAGCGAGAGGGAATGGAAATGTGAAGAAGATCTGACAGATAGATGGGGGCAAGGTTATGGATGGCTTTCAATGTATTGTGCAGAGAGGTAAGTAAAGAGAAAACAAGGTTTTAAGAATAAATTGTAAGAATAAGACAAAAGTTTGAAATAGGAAAAGAAAAAGAAGAAAAAGCTAAGTGAAATTCAATTTGAGCTATATTGCATTTCATGGGCGGCTTGACCACTGCCGTCGACTTTGAAAGAAAAAAGAAAAAATTAATAAACAAAGTAACACAGACAAAGTTATGATAAACAAGGCAGCGATGATGCCTCCTCCACCGCATGGGGTGAGGAGCGCTAAACTTGTGACCCCACTACAAGCGCCGAGTGGTCATTTGTACAGAGACAAGGCAGGAGAATTTGGAGCGGATGGTCAATCTGCAGGCAGAGAGACCTGAGCTCACCAGACACACGAAAAATTTGTCTATATTAATCACAATCACAGACACTGTTGTGAGGTTTAAATATATTGAGTGAATTAAGAATAAATATAAATGTATTTTAACAGAAGGGCACTTTAATCATTGTGTAGGCTCCCCAGGGGCTCTTAGTGCAAACACAGACCTTCAGGAAGGGGGGTAACACACTCTAGCTGTTTTACTGGTCCCTACCCGAATCCATTGTGTGCCAAGCTTCCCCCTGATCTGCCCAGGGTGGTTCATAAACAATTAGTAAAGTTAGAAAATGTATGAAAATTAAACAGGATAAGGAGAGCATGAGTGTTTGGGATGCGACTACTTTTATAACTAATGAGACTGAATTGGCGAGGCAAATGTTGCTGGATTTGCCTAAAATTGACTATGACATACAGTTGTGGGCGATAGACTGGCTGAGGAGTAAGTATTTACCCAAAGAAATTATGGACCTTTTAGAGGGAATAGCCTCTTGCAAATTGACTAGGTTGACTGATAGAAAATCAGAGGCGCTGAGATCCCTTTATCCGACTCCATTGGGTCCCTTACAACAATTGGCGTTTGAATTGTTATCTGAGGTACACCCAATGACTTATTTGGTTAATTGTATGGATGCTTGGGTGACTGCCACTGGGCAGGACCCCAATCGTCATCCACTGAATCAAGCTTTGTTCAGGCAAACAGTACTGGGGGGTTGTCCATCTGATGTGCAGAAAATGATGACTAACTCTCCCACTCTCCCCACTTCAGATGACGCGAACTGGTGAACTCATTTCCTATATTATGTGCAGCAATCTCGAATGAGAGCCAAGGAAGAGATTGAGAAAACATCCAAGCTGCAGAACGACTTTTTGAATTCATGAATACAAGAGGCTAAGAGAGCCTCCAGGAATGCACGCAAAAAAGAGAAACTTGGGAGATCTAATCAAATGTCAATCAGTGTCTCTCAACAGGCTCCACCACGGCTGATCACACCCCACCGCGGCTCCAAGCCCCACTCAACATTTCGGCCTGCCCACAAGGCAGGGCCGAGACGCATGGCTGGGGGGAGGTCCGAGACGGGAAGGTGGGCGTGGACGAGGTTGTCTTGGGAACCAAGCTGGCTGTTTCATTTGTGGTGATGTGAATCATTGGACACGGGAATGCCGACACCGCCGGCACCCACCTGTTCGTCAATCAGGCTATGATCAACAAGCTCTGACTCCTCCTCCACAAAGCCAACGACAATGACAAGCTACGGCACCCCCACATGGACAATACCCATCTGCTCCATGGGTACCCGAATCCCCAACAATTGGGGTCCTCGCTGTCCTCACTGAAAGACTGTCATGAACCTGAACATGCTGGACCACACTTGCTCCCAATGCCTGCTGACACAAGGCTGACTATTGCTAAAGTCAGCTGATGACCCACCACTGAACTCTGCCTTCCAACAGTATCGGCTTGGGTTTCCTTAGACTTCCTCCATATGACCTTGCCATCCGCTGATCGATCCTTCCCACTGCACAATGCATTTGACAAACTAGAGAATGAAATTTATCGCATGGCCTGGTTGGATGAAACACAAGGCAATTTATTTAATGTTCCCTCCTCAATTATTTTAGGTCATGAAGGGTGTGGCAGCCAGAGTGGACCTGTCAGAGGATCTCATCTCATTGACTGGTATCGTATGCCTGACATGGCCGCGCCACACGTACTGTTTTTGCGGTCTACTCAAATATACAAAAATTCTCGTTCGTACACATTTTTCTGTAATCGATTTAGCAAATGTTTTTCCATATACCACTTTCAGAATCGTATAGGGAAATTTTCTCACTCTCTCGCCTTGGAGCTAAATTACGCTACACTCGTTTGCCCCACGTACCGTATTCAATTTTGTCCTCTGGAATTTTATTCAAGTGCTTAAACGGCTACTCTACTCTTTCCAACCTCCAGATGGAGTTGTGCTTATTCGGTATGGTGATGTTCTTCCCGATGCATCATCTGAGATTTGCTGTTTGGAAGCCACTAAGGTGGCTCGTTTGACATTTGGCTTTACAGTTTCAAACTATCACACGGAAATATTACAATGCGCACAGCCTGTACAGTTTTGGGGTGATTGAGCACATCAGAAGGTACAACGATGCCGGTTTCTCTTGTGTGTTCTGATCTAGCTGATTTACTTGGATGTTTCCGAAAAAGAAGGCTCTGTTTCTGTAGTTCTTTTTCAGAAAAGAGAGGGGAATGTGAATGACAGGAACATGAACAGGGAAGTAGAAGACTAATTTTGACAAATTTTGACATACGTCAGCATGCAATTTGACCCAATTGAACAAAAACATTCGGCATGTGTCAGATATGCGACAGTATTAGGCAAACGTTTACAAAATTGATCACATTGTGTTGAAAGAATCCCCTGACGGTCCTTCTCACACAGTGGCTGCATTTTTCTGTACAAAATAATTTCCAATTTTAACAAAAAGAAAAAGCAATTATTAAATACAGGGCACATATTAGAAGGACTTCCCACGTAGAAGTAGAAAATGACGAAGCAGACAAGATGACTAAAGAGACAGCAGACGACGACTTTAGTTAGTCAGTGATGGTGTGCAATCAAGAATAGGAAAATGTATGTTTTCCCAACTAACCACCTTCTTTCAGACCAAGAGAGGGCATCCCGGAGGAGAAAACTAACCGAGGTGGCCAGGGATGAGACTGGTTTGTATCGGCATGAAATTGATGGACGTCCAGTCCCGTCGGCAAATGAATTGAAGACTCCAATTTGGGAGGCATGGGTTTTTCATCTGCAATCCAAGGTAAAAACTCGAACCAACGAATTAGAGGCGTATCCCTGGAAAACCCAAGAACCCTTTTCTTCTTTGGAAAATGATTAATTATACATTAAATGACTGCTATATGTTCACTGAACACCAAGATAAATGTCTTGTCGAATATTTAATGCTTTAATCCTAATTTAGGATTTTGGCCAAATTTGACCCTTTGGGATTTAAGGGTAGCATTTGAGTAGAAGAATCTATAGGGGCCAAATTAGACCCTGTAGGTTCTCCAGGGTTAAATCAAAATTCCTATGGTGATGACCTCAGAGAAATTGGATTGGGAGTGAGGCGCTGCTACTTGCGCTGCTCACCAGGAGGTCCACCATTAATCCTGCCACAGGCTTCACACCCTTTGGGGTGGTACATGACCAGGAGTTCCCTATTCCAGGATGATCCATGGACCTGGGCGCTCCTCAACAGATAATTCTATTCCTCATAAAGCAAAGATAGACTCATTGAGTGCTCTCGTCTCCCGTTTTCAGGAGCGAACGAGACTCCAGGGTGAACACCCCGTGAAACCACAGACGAGCATGTGTATCCGGGGTTCCTAAAGCGGAAGTGGCACCAGCTGAGATGAAGGGGACCACGCGAAGTGACACAAAGGACCCGACATGCTGTCTACCTGGAAGGAATGCGTCAGCCCCAAGAATCTTCTCCGACTTCAAAGTGACACTCGGGAGGACGACTGGACGTGAAACCAAGACAAAGTTATCAAGGGGCCCAGAACTAATAACATATCTTTCTGATTAAACTGCTCGTTTGGTCTCCATTCCTACACTGATGTGGGGGATTGGTGTCAAGCTTTGCTAAGATTTATTTCCGGTTGAAGGTAGTGCTTTGCTCAAGATAGGATTGGTTGTTCCACTTTTGACAAGAGATTGTGACAGAAGATTTTGTGATCACAATACTAATTGTGATCAAGAGAGGGATTGTTAAGGAATTTATTCCTTACTGTGATTTTATTTAGCCCCACTCTGTTGCTGGTTCTGTTCAAACACGAAAACACTACAACCACCTTTTATGACCGGCGACCCCCACCACTATTAAGACCCCTCCAGGGGATGTTTATCTCAAGCCTCTGTGTAGCTGATGTTGAGGAATTTCGCCTTACCATGAGTGCTATTGATAAATGTATCTTTCCTGAACATCGGCGACCACTTGAAATGAGGAAGGCAGAGTTGGGGTCAACATCGGCTTTAACCTTAAGGGATGAATAGCCTCCATGTGTTTTCTTTAGGCAAGGTTCGTTAAGACCCTCCGGTTTCCCAAGGAAAGGCAATCCTACCTTGGGATTTAGGCGCCACAGGAGGAGGTCTGGATTTTGCCCTCATGTCAACAGTGAGCTTCCCTCGTCAATCACATTGGGCTGTACTGACCTTTCTTTGTTTCTGATTTTTACATAAGGGGAAGGACTGCCCGCCCCTCATTAACATATTATCTCTACATAAGCGGGAGTTTGTATTTGCTCGGGGCTTCCTGACGAGATCTGAGACTCTCAGGAGCCCGAATCGATTCGTGTTGCGCTGTGATAAACTGAAGAAAAGACAACGTGGTGTTGGGTCTTCTTCCACCCTATAGAGAAATAAAAGAACCTGTGTCCAAGGAGGGCCAAGGAAAATTGACTGCTCCCCCTCCTCAACAATGACATAAGTGCCTTGAAAGGCACAGTCACAGGTAGTGTAGTGGTAAGATTGCAGGCTTTCTGTGCAAGCATCATGGGTTCCAAACCCACTCTGGTTTTGGAACCCATGTTAATTTTTTTCTTTAGGCAAACCCCATTACCTTGTGTTATATATGACCTAAAAGCTCTGTCATTCACACTCACTGGTAGTCTAGTGGTAAATTTGCAGGATTTGGGTGCAGTCAGAGTTGGATCACTTCCTGGTCAGTGACATGTGTAAATATGGTGACGAACACTTGGTTACTTTTATCTTTGGGAAAACCCCAATATGTAGTGTCATATGACATAAGTGCCTTGCCAGTCACAGTCACTGGTCGTGTCGTGGTAAACTATCTGGCTTTCGTTGCAGGCAGCGCAGGTTCAAGACCTACTCAGTATTGTGTGAAACTAAAATTGAAACACACTTTTTTTTCTTTCGGAAAATCCCGTACTGTTGCGTTGTATATTACCGACAAGCCCTGTCTTTCACAGTTAGTGTAGTGGTGAACTTGTTGTCTATAGATCTAGTCAATGCTGGTTCAAAACCCACTCGCTAACGTTTGAAAATGCAGCACTGAACACTTGGTTACTTTTTTCTTTGGGAAAACCCCATTACGTTTTGTCATATATGACCAAAGTGCACCACCATTCAGACACTGGTAGTGTAGTGGTAAAATCGCAGGCTTTCTGTAGAGGCAGCACGGTTTCAAAAAACCCACTCAGTGACATGTTAAAATAAAATTTCAAACACACAGTTACCTTCTTCTTTGGAAATCCCCTATAAGTTGCATTTTGTATTACCAAAGAGCTGTGATATTCACAGTCACTGGTACTGTAGTGGTAAATTGCAGGCTTTCTGTGCAGGCAGCATGAGTTCAAAACCCACTCAGTGTCGTGTGAAAATAACATTTCACACACTTAGTTAAATTTTTTTTGGGTAAACCCCATTACCTTGTGTCATATATGACCGAAAAGCTCTGCCATTCACAGTCACAGGTAGTCGAGTGGTAAACTTACAGGCTTTGGGGGTAGTCCGAGTTGGATCAATTCCCGGTTGGTGACGTGTGCAAATCCAGCACTGAACACTTGGTTATGATTTTCCATGGGAAAACCCCAATATGTGACATCACATATGACATAAGTGCCTCGCCTGGCACCGTCACTTGTAGTATAGTGGTAAATGAGCTCGCTTTCGATGCAGGCAGTTATGGTTCAAAACCCGCTCAGTGACGTGTGAAAATACAGCACCAAATACTTGGTTAATTTTTACCATGGGAAAACCGCAGTATGTAGCGTCAGATATGACATAAGTGCCTTGTAAGGCACAGTTACTGGTAGTATAGTGGTAAGATTGCAGGCTTTCTGTGCAGGCATCATGGGTTCCAAACCCACTCTGGTTTCGAAACCCATGTTAATTTTTTCTTTGGGCAAACCCCATTACCTTGTGTCATATACAGTAAACATCCCCATCCACGGAATTCTAGGATAAGGAATATCCTTTACCCGGAGAAAAAGCCCATGCATTAACATTTCGACTACGATATTACGTGTTACCGGAACTTCGTAAGCGGAAATTCCATTACCCGTAACCCGGATAGAGACGTCATGCCGAGGGAGCTTAAATACACGCAACGCCCACCCGATGCTACGGAAAAGACACCACCGGTACTGTACGAAAGAAACGTGTTCGCTTCGCCGTTTGCATTCACCCGATCCGAAACGACGACGTGTTAAGTGAGTTTTTATTGCCGTGCGTTTGACTGTAATTATGAATTATTTTAACTTTATTCACTTATGTCTCGTAGATCGCGGCACCGGCTTAAAAAAACAGCGCACACCCACTCGACACGACGAAAGAAACGTGTTTGCCTCGCCGTTTGTTTTCATCCGATCCGAAACGACGTCGTGTAAGTGAGTTTTTATTGCCGTGCGTTTTACCGTACTGTTGGCAAGTTCAATGGCTTGTGAAAAGTTGCGTCCATTGGTCATTGGAAAATCAGCAAACCCGCGGTGCTTCACAAAAGACTATAAACAACAAATGAGAGTGACATATGAAGCCAACCGCAAAGCTTGGATGACTTCAGAAATCTTTCTGAAGTGGTTGAATCAGCTAAATAACAAGATGCTCATCCAAAACCGAAAGATTCTAATGTTTATGGATAATTGTGGAGCCCACGTCCAAGCAACCTTGTCAAACAAAGATAATTTTCTTCCCGCCAAACACAATATCTCACTTGCAGCCGATGGATGCTGGAGTCATCCAGAATGTCAAGCTGCAGTATCGTAAGAGCATGCTGAAAAGTATTTTGCTCAACATGGATGAGTGCAACAAAGCAAGTGACCTTGTAAAAAAAATCAATGTCAGGGATGCGATTGAATGGTTAGAAACTGCTTGGATGAAATTAGAATCTTCTACCATCAGTAAATGCAAAAAATAAGCATCCTGTATGTATTGTACTTTTGTTATTTTTTTGATACACCTGTATTGCAGTTTTTGTTATATGTACTAAACAGTTTTTGGACAGTATATTTTTGCATTTTATTGATTGTGTTGTTACACGTGCATTTTGTCAACATACTTGCAGGTTCATAAAGGACATGTACCACGCTCATTTCCCAAATAAGGAATTTCTCTTATCAGGACAAATTGGACAGCGCAAACACGAGTCCGTACTAGAGAATATTTACTGTATGACCGAAAAGCTCTGTCATTCACACTCACTGGTAGTCTAGTGGTAAATTCGCAGGATTTGGTTGCAGTCAGAGTTGGATCACTTCCCGGTCAGTGACATGTGCAAATACGGTGCCGAACACTTGGTTAATTTTATCTTTGGGAAAACCCCAATATGTAGTGTCATATGACATAAGTGCCTTGCCAGTCACAGTCACTGTTAGTGTAGTGGTAAACTAGCTGTCTTTCATTGCAGGCATTTATGGTTCAAAACCCGCTCAGTGACATGTGAAAATACAGCACAAAATACTTGGCTACTTTTTACGATGGGAAAACCCCAATATGTAGTGTCATATATGACCAAAATGCCCTGTTGGTCACAGTATTTTAGTGGGGAACCCGCTGGCTTTCAGTGCAGGCAGTATCAGTTCAAAACCCCCTATGTGACATTTGAAAATACAGCACCAAACACGTGGTTAATTTTTTCTGTGGGAAAAGCCCAATATGTCGCGTCATATATGACTAAAGGGCCCTGCCGGTCACAGTCACTGGTAGTTTAGTGGTGAACCAGGTGGCTTTCAGTGCAGACAGCAGCGGTTAAAAAACCTGCTCAGTGACATTTGAAAATATGACACCAAACACATGGTTACTTTTTTCGATGGGAAAAGCCCAATATGTTACGTTATATATGACTAAAGTGCCTCGCTAGTCACAGTCATTGGTAGTGCAGTGGTAAACTACCTAGTTTTTGATGGAGCCAGTGCTGGTTCAAAACCAGTTCAGTGATGTGTACAAATAGAATTTCAAACACCGTTTCCTTTTTCTTTGGAAATCCCCTATAGGTTGCATCCTGTATGACCGAAGTGCAGAGCCATTTACAGTCACTGGTAGTGTAGTGGTAAAATCGCAGGCTTTCTGTACAGGCAGCGCGGGTTCAAAACCCACTCAATGACCTGTGAAAATACAGCACCAAACACTTAATTTTTTCCATGGGAAAACCCCAATATGACCAAAGTGCCCAGCCATTCATAGTCACTGGTAGTGGAGTGGTAAACTCTCTGGCTTTCGGAGCGCTTAGCTGCCTGCTTAATGAAATGTGAAAATACACCACCAAACACTTGGTGAATTTTTTTCTGTGGGAAAACCGCAATATGTCGTGTCAAGTATGACCAAAATGCCGTGTGATTCACAATCACAGGTAGTGTAGTGTTAACCACCCTGGCTTTTGGTGCAGCCAGCGCCGGTTTCAAAACCAGCTCAGTGACATGTGAAAATATGGCACAGAACACATTGTTTTTTTCCGTGGGAAAGCCCAAATAAGTCGAGTCACGTATGTCCAGAATGCTCCGCCATTCACAGTAACTGGTAGTGTATTGGTAAACTCATGGCTTTCAGTGCATGCAGCGCCAGTTCAAAACCCATTCAGTGATGTGTAGAAATGCAGCACCAAACACTTGGATGTTTTTTTCATTTGTAAAACCACAATATGTCACGTCATGTATGACTAAATTGCCGTGCCAGTCACAGGTACTGCTAGTATAGTGGTGAAACCGCAGGCTTTCAGCACAAGTTCAAAACCTGCTCAGTATCGTGTGAAAATAAAATTCTAAACATGTTAATTTTTCTCTTTGGGAAAACTCCATTATGTTGCATCATATATGACCGAAAAGCCCTTCCATTCACAGTCACCGGTGGTGTCGTGGTAAGTGTAAAGTAAGCTCTTATATTTGTGTGTATTTTTCAATACCTTATTGTTTTACTTGACCTTGCTTTTCTGTGTTCACATAAAACTTTCCTCACACATTATCTGCCACACACATTCCATCGCACCCAAAACACGCACCCACACACCATATGATAGCCAACACCAAATCACACCAGTACTTTTCCATTGTTTGCACTGCGCATGCTCTACACAAAATAAATGCACTCTGCAGCGGAGAACCAACAGGAGATCTTGTGAGCCGAGGCACTGAAACTTCGTGCCCTCCCTGCTGCAGCAGTCTAAAACTTTATTTCAGTGTGCGTTGCCTGTTCTTTGCCCAGGTCGGCCGGGCCTTTTAGACCCAACAGTAAGCCCACTGGCTTTCGGGGCAGGCAGCGCCAGTTCAATACTCATTCAGCGACGTATGAAAGTACAGTAGCACACAAATGTTTACTTTTTTCCAGGGCAAAACCCCAATATGTTGCGTCATATATGACTGAAGTGCCTTGCCAGTCACAGTCACTGTTAGTGTAGTGGTAAACTCACTGGCTTTCGATCCAAGCAGTGCTGGTTAAAAACCCGCTCAGTGAAGTGTGAAAAAACAGCATAGAACACTTGGCTACTGATTTGGGAAAACCCCAATATATCATGTCATATATGAACAAAGTGCAGTGCTTTTCAGTCACTGGTAGTGTAGTGGTAAACTCGGTGGCTTTCGTTGCAGGCAGCGCCGGTTCAAAACCTGCTCAGTAAAGTGTGAAAATAAAAATTCAGACACTGAGTTGCCTTTTTTATGGAAACCCCCTATAAGTTGCATCTTGTATGACCAACGTGCTCTGCCATTCACAGTCACTGGTAGTGTAGTGGTAAAATTGCAGGCTTTCTGTGCAGGCATCATGGGTTGCAAACCCAGAGTGGTTTTGCAACCCATGATTTCTGATGGTAATTTCTTCCTTGGGCAAACCCCATTACCTTCTGTCATATATGACATTGTGTCATATCTGCCATCCACACTCACTGATAGTCTAGTGGTAAACTCGTAGGATTTGGGGGCAGTCAGAGTTGGATCAATTCCCGGTCAGTGTCATTTTCAAATACAGTACCGAACACTTGGTTACTTTTTTCCATGGGAAAACCCTAATATGTGGCTTCACATATGACAAAATTGCCTTGCCAGGCACAGTCACTGGTAGTGTAGTGGTAAACTATCTGGCTTTTGTTGCAGGCAGCGCTGGTTCAAAACCTGCTCAGTGGCATGTGAAGATACAGCACCAAACACTTGGTTACTTCTTTTCCATGGGAAAACCCCAATATGTAGCGTCATGTATGACATAAGTGCAGTGCCATTCACAGTCACTGGTAGTGTAGTGGTAAAGTCGTAGGCTTTCTGTGCAGGCAGCACGAGTTCAATACCCACTCAGTGACGTGTGAAAATAAAATTTCAATCACTTACTTTTTCTTTGGGAAACCCCTGATACGTTGCATCATGTATGACCAAGGTGCGCTGCACTCCTCAGTACTGGTCGTGTAGTCGTAAACTTGCCGTCTTTCGGTGCTTGACGAGCGGGTTCAAAACCCACTCTGTGACTTGTGAATAGAAAATTTCAAACACTTAGTTAATTTTTTTTTTGGGCAGACCCCATTACCTTGTGTCATATATGACCGAAAAGCTCTCCCATTCACAGTCACAGGTAGTCGAGTGGTAAACTTACAGGCTTTGGGGGTAGTCCGAGTTGGATCAATTCCCGGTTGGTGACGTGTGCAAATCCAGCACTGAACACTTGGTTATGATTTTCCATGGGAAAACCCTAATATGTGGCTTCACATATGACATAATTGCCTTGCCATGCACAGTCACTGGTAGTGTAGTGGTAAATTAGCTGGCTTTTGATGCAAGCAGTTATGGTTCAAAACCTGCTCAGTGAAGTGTGAAAATACAGCACCGAACACTTGGTGAATTTTTTCCATGGGAAAACCCCAATATGTAGCGTCAAATATGACCAAAGTGCCCTTCACAGTCACTGGTAGTGTAATGGTGAACCTGTTTATTTTCTGTGCAGGCAGCGCTGGTTCAAAACCTGCTCAGTGACATGTGAAGATGCAGCACCAGACACTTGGTTACTTTTTTTCCGTGGGAAAACCCCAATATGTAGCGTCATATATGACATAAGTGCCTTGTCATTCATAGTCACTGGTAGTGTAGTGGTGAACTAGCTGGCTTTGGATGCAGGCATTTATGGTTCTAAAACCGATCAATGATGTGTGAAAATACAGCACCAAATACATGGCTAATTTTTTCCATGAGTAAACCCGAATATGTAGTGTCATTTATGTCCAAAATGCTTTGCCATTCACAGTCACTGACAGTGTAGTGGTAAACTCGCTGGCTTTCGGTGCATGCAGCGCCAGTTCAAAAACCACTGAGTAGTGTGTCTAAATAAAGCTCCAAACACTTGGTTACTTTTTTTCCATGGGAAAACCCCAATATGTAGCGTCATATATGACATAAGTGCCTTGCCCGTCACAGTCACTGGTAGTGTAGTGGTAAACTATCTGGCTTTCGTTACAGGCAGCGCTGGCTCAAAACCCGCTCAGTGACATGTGAAGGTACAGCACTAAAACTTTTTGTTACTTTTTTTCCGTGGGAAAACCCCAATATGTAGCGTCATATATGACATAAGTGCATCGCTAGTCACAGTCACTGGTAGTGTAGTGGTAAACTCGCTGGCTTTCGGTGCATGTAGCGCCAGTTCAAAACCCACTGAGTCGGCGAGGTTTTCAGGCTTTGCTTGCAAATCCCGGGGCACTGCAGACTATTTTTGTTTCGCGCAGCGCCAGCGGGACCAAATGGGGCGGGAACCGTTCATTTCCGGACATCGCCAGTGTGCGCGGTGATTTTTTTCAGCTCTTACTTTTAATGCGCGCCTCTCTGGGCCCGACAAAAAATCCAAAACACGACCTGATCGGCTCCCTTCCAGACAGCGGCGCGTTGCCATGGCACCCATTTGACAGACAACGTGAACGACACGGCGAGGTTTTCAGGCTTTGCTTGCAAATCCCGGGGCACTGCAGACTATTTTTGTTTCGCGCAGCGCCAGCGGGACCAAATGGGGCGGGAACCGTTCATTTCCGGACATCGCGAAATGAAATGTACTATTATTATTATTATTATTACACAAAAATGTAGAAGGTTTGAAAAAAAATGCCGACCGTAAAGTTTTTTTTCGAGGTAGAACTTCTCGGTCGGGTTCCTACACTACTTTTTTTCTACGCCTTAGCGTGCCTTCAGTGGAGTGGATTCCATTACGGTGCCCTGACTTCCGAAAGTGCTAGAAAAGGGGTACAGTGGTGGTGGCGAGCCAACCAAAGAACATATATTGCATTTGATAAACTGTTTTTTTCTTGAGTGTTGGTAATGTTTTGTATGCAAGTTTTGTACGACAAGAATTGACGAGAACATTTTGTGTTCAACCTCACACCGGTGTTGAGAAAGGTGATCACCAATTATTTTGCTTTAAAGTAAAGGTCAACTAAGAGGTTGAGACTAAGTTGTATTTCTTTACTTTTTCACTGTGTTTTTGTGACAGTAATTTTGTTGTCATGTATTTATGTTTGATATAAAAATTACTTGTTTTTACAACTGTTGTCTTATTTCTTTGCCCATGCTACCCCCTCCATGTTGACATCATTGGCTCCAGTGAATCGAATCTAGTGTCCCCTTACTGGTCCAAAGAGAAACCCGTTGCCCACACCAGAGTGTTTTATCATCTCCAATGATTATAAAACAGACGTAGCCCTTGTTACACCTGCATCTCCACGACCCACTGTTGTCTCACCTTTTGCTGCCCCACCCACCGCTGCCCATCCCTCTGCTTCCCCACCCTCTGCTGGACCTTCTAGGGCTGGACCTTCTACTGCTACGCCACCTGCTGACGCACCACCGTCTGTGCTGCCTGATGTGGCTGCATCATCCATTGCCCCATCTGTTGCCCCACTCTCCACCGCACCTCTTGCTACTGCGCCATGTGCTGCTGCATCCTCTGTGCTGCCTGCTTCTGCCCCACACAGTGCCTCCCCACCTACAGTGCCCATACCGCAAGGTGGACGGAGTGTCATAACAGAACTCACAAAAGTATGGCATCATGTAATTTTCCAATACAATGGTGAAGAATAATTGTCTTGTTTTCAAGTCATGGACAGCGGTTCGCATTCTGTATGGATGAGGCTCGAGCATTGCTTCAAGGACTCAAAACCCCTGTATACAGGGTACCAAGAGGGAGTGGCATCACTTTAAAAAGCCCGGACCATGTCCTTGTTACAGCTGACTGCTCTGCAAATGAGAAGCAACTTGTAGTTGTGCAGTCCAGAGAGGCTGAGCAACATATTGTGGTATTTTGCAAATGTCCTTTTGTTTAACCTTAACTGAAGATTTACATTGTATATTGAGGAATGTTATTCGCTACCAACGGAAAAATCTGTGACTTGTTTATCAAGCTTTATCATTTCTAAATGGTTTAAAAGGAACTCGCATTTGATGCCTATTTGAATTCGCAAAATGACCACACAGGCCAGTGATGCAATTTCCACAAAATTGTCAATAGGATGTACTCAACGGCAAGCCAAGATATTTTAAACATGAGTGCCTGTCTACTTGGACACAGAGGAACACCGGGATGTTCTTTTTAGACATCTGAAGGGCATTGTGGATCGAGAAGGAACTCCCAACAACATTGTGAATGAGGTGGACTTTTTGATGGATGTTCTATTCCCAGAGGTAATGTTATCCCTAGCTGCTCCACACTTTCAAAATAGTTAGAAAAATATTTGTAGATTGAAATATTTTATAAAAAATTCACACAATGTACAAATCCTTTTCTCTTAATAGGCTATTATTTATGGTCTCGCCGTGACCCACAAGGTCTCAGGGGCACATGCCGAACAGTTATTTATTGTTGGACAAACGTGACACACAAGGTAAGAGTAAACTGTCTCATTCTCTTTCAACTAAAATGCAATTAAATCCTTACTCCCTTTCTCATGTACCAAATAATACATTTCAAAACATTTCAGTTTCTGTTGCATTTCATGTTTTACAACCTTATTTCAGTGAAAGAGAGGAATTCGAGCAGAGGATCGAAAAGGAGTTGCGACAAGGGAAGTGAGCGAGTGAGCAATAAAGTGCTTTTTCAAAAATACTTTTTGTATTTTATTTTTGAATCCTACAGTGCTTTAGAAATGGACATGGGTCATTTAGGGAATATAGGTATAC
This sequence comes from Hippocampus mohnikei, assembly GCA_026261675.1. Classification (NCBI taxonomy): domain Eukaryota; kingdom Metazoa; phylum Chordata; class Actinopteri; order Syngnathiformes; family Syngnathidae; genus Hippocampus; species Hippocampus mohnikei. The sequence goes on from JAKGUB010000196.1 coordinate 565,350, forward strand.
ATTTTGGCGGGGATGCAGAATCTGGTTTTATTTTATCTATTTTTTGTTTAAGTTAAGAACAGTTCCATCAAGCTGCATACATGGTGGTTTCAAGTTGTGTGATATTGATATTTTCAGAATTTGTTTTATTTATTATAATGCATTAAAAAACAGGTGTTTTGTAATTATTGTATTATATTAAACCCTTATGAATTATTGATTCTACTCATCAAACCTGTTATGTTGACCACGGAGTGTAAGAGCTACTAATTTTAGTTGTATCGCAAAGTAGGTCATCAAATAAGTCAAAGTAATTCTATCTCAAATTGTATGATATTAAAACCTTGTGAATTATTGCAAATCTTGTATGTTAACCACAGAGTCTAAGAGCTACAAATTCTAGTTGTATTGCAAAGTAGGTCATCAATCAGAATCAGAATCAGAATCAGAATCATCTTTATTGGCCAAGTATGTAGAACACACAAGGAATTTGTCTCCAGTATAACACGCTGCATTAGTATCATCATAAACAAGAACATGACAAATAGGTATGGAAGGACATTTCATAATGTAAGTGAACCGTAGTTTCACTCAGAGCTAAAGTGATCAGTGGTAGAATACAATACTATTACAGTTTGTACAGTTGGTGCAGAAAATCATTGAACCATTTTAGAGAGATACAATATTTGTTGTACAAGAAGAGTGACTAGGTCAGTGACTGTTTAGGAAGTTAATGGCTAGAGGGAAGAAGCTGTTTAAGTGTCTGCTGGATTTGGTGCGCATGGATCTGCAGCGCCTGCCTGAGGGGAGTAGCTGGAAAAGGTGGTGGGCAGGATGCGGGGGATCCAGGAGGATTTTCCGTGCCCTTGTCTTGATTCTTGCAGTGTGCAAGTCCTCAAGAGTGGGTAGGGCGGTGCCAATGATTTTTTCCGCCGTCCTAATTGTCCGTTGAAGTCGGATTTTGTCCTTCTTTATGGCGGCCCCAAACCAAACTGTGATGGAAGAACACAGGATTGATTCGATGACTGCCTTGTAGAACTGATGTAGCACCTCCTGTGGCAGGCCATGCTTCCTCAGCAGCCTCAGGAAGTACATCCTCTGCTGGGCCCTTTTCAGGATGGAGATGGTGTTGACCTCCCACTTCATGTCCTGGGAGACTGTGATTCCCAGCAACTTGAAGGTCTCGACGGTTGACACAGGGCAGTTGGATAGTGTGAGGGGCAACTCTGGAGAAGGATGTTTCCTGAAGTCCACGATCATCTCTACCGTCTTGAGCGTGTTCAGCCCGAGGTTGTGTCGGCTGCACCAAAGCTCCAGCTGCTCCACTTGTTGTCGGTACGCAAACTCGTCGCCGTCTTTGATGAGACCGATGACCGTGGTGTCGTCTGCGAACTTTATGAGTTTGACAGCTGGACTTGTTGAGGTGCAATCGTTTGTGTAGAGGGAGAAGAGCAGTGGAGAGAGGACACATCCCTGTGGGGCTCCAGTGCTAGTGGTGCGTGTTGATGATGTTGTCGCTCCCAGTCTCACCTGTTGTGTCCGTCCCGTCAGGAAGCTGAGGATCCACTGGCAGATCGTAGGGGACACACCGAGGTGGAGAAGTTTGGGGGTGAGGAGTTCAGGTATGATGGTGTTGAACGCAGAGCTGAAATCCACAAACAGGATCCTTGCTTAGGTCCCTGTGCTGTCGAGGTGCTCGAGGATGTAGTGCAGACCTATGTTGACTGCGTCCTCCACAGACCTGTTTGCCCGGTAGGCAAACTGAAGAGGGTCCAGCAGGGGTCCGGTGACGTTCTTTAGGTGGTTCAGCACAAGCCGTTCAAAGGATTTCATGACCACAGACGTCAGAGCGACAGGCCTATAGTCGTTCAGTTCCGATGTTGCCGATTTCTTGGGAACTGGGATGATGGTAGACTGTTTGAAGCAGGATGGGACCTCACACAGCTCCAGGGATCTGTTGAAGATTTGCATGAAGACCGGAGCCAGCTGGTCAGCGCAGACTTTCAGGCAGGAGGGGGACACTTTGTCGGGCCCCGCAGCTTTCTTGATCTTCTGCTGCTTGAAGAGCCGTCTCACGTCCTGTTCGTGGATCTGTAGTGGAGAAAAAGAGGGTCGGGGGGTAGATAGAGTAGTATCTGGTAGAGGTGGGTGAGTGTGGGAAATGGGGGTGTCCTTTTCAAATCGGCAGAAAAACGTGTTTAGTTCATCAGCAAGACCCTTATTGTTCACTGTTTGGGGGGATGGCGTTCTATAGTTTGTGATTGCTTTCTTCAGGCCATTCCACACATATGCAGAGTCGTTAGCAGAGAACAGGTTTTTCAGCCTCTCTGCATAGCTTCTCTTTGCGATGTTAATTTCCTTTGTCATTTGGTTTCGGGCGTGTTTGTACAGTGCCCGATCTCCACTTCTAAATGCGGCCTCTTTCTCTTTCCTGAGTTGCCTGAGTTTGGGAGTAAACCATGGCTTGTTATTGTTGAAGGAGCGGAAGGACTTCGTTGCTACACACATGTCCTCACAGAAACTGATGTATGATGTTACAGTGTCTGTGTATTCATCCAGTGTGCCCGTTGAAGTTTCAAAGACGCCCCAATCAGTGCAGTCTAAGCATTCTTGTAGAGCTAGCTTTGCTTCATCTGTCCATTTTTCACAGTCTTAACAACCGGTTTAGCACATTTGAGTTTGTCTGTATGTAGGTATTAAGTGGATTAAATTGTGGTCAGAAAGAGCCAATGCTGCGCGGGTGATCGATCGGTATGCATTTTTGATTGTTGTATAGCAGTGGTCTAGGATGTTGCCTTCTCTGGTGAAACAGTCGATGTGCTGCTTATATCTGGGAAGTTCGCGGTTAAGATGTGCTCTATTAAAATCGCCCAAAATGATCAGGGGTGATTCTGGGTATTTTAGTTTGAGTTTGTTTACTTGTTCAGCTAGCGTTTGTATCGCCGCGTTAGCATTAGCTTGTGGCGCAATGTAAACACCGACGAGTAAAAAAGAGGTGAACTCACGTGGCGAGTAGAATGGGTTGCAGTTTAAAGACAGCGACTCCAGGTCCGGGCTGCAGTGTGCGTCGAGCTTCGTGACATCAGTGCACCATTCTTCGTTGATATAGAAGCAAATCCCACCACCTTTCGATTTCCCTGATAGCTCCGTGTCGCGGTCGGCTCGGAGAAGGCGGAAGCCGGGTAGATGTAGCGCGGAATCCGGGTGGCGGTCGCTGAGCCAGGTTTCAGTGAAGCAGAGCGCAGCAGAGCTTGCAAAGGTCTTGTTGGTCTTCGTGAGGAGGAGAAGCTCATCCATCTTGTTTGGCAGAGATCGTAGATTAGCAAGATGGATCGATGGGAGCGGGGTTTGAAATCCACGTTGCCGGAGCTTGACTAGCACGCCGGCTCGCTTCCCCCTCCTCCGACGTCGTTTCCATGCGCCGTACAGCGCCGCCGCTCCGCTCGCGATTAGCTCCAAAAAACCTTGTGGATTTTCGTGTGATGGTGAAAAAAGTCAGAGCGTGGACTCCCCAATGCTAAGCAGCTTTTCCCTCGTGTAAGTAAGCCGCGCAGGGTCGCCAAAAACTAACGAAAATGCCAAAAACAGGGACAATACTAGGGAGCGTGTAACCGAGGCTGCCATACCTGTCGGCGCCTGATGACGTAAAGAGATACAAGATACAAGAGAGGGAGATACAAACAACACACTTCATTCTATGTTTTATGAGTTTAAACAGATGTTCATGTGGGAGTGTGATGCCAATAGTTCTTGCAGTGAGACTAAATTTTACTAGACCGGTATCTTCTTTTAACAAGGATCGCAATGTCTCTTGATCCTGTGCGTTCGTTGTCCCCTGCCTCGCGGCGTTGGGCCTCATGTGACAATTTATTCCATTTGTAGGCCTCTCTACCCATCGGGACTGAATTTAGCCCCCTTGATGATGATGATGATGATGATGCATAGGCAACACTTGACTGCCCTTCCTGGGCTGTGCCCCATTTTCCTGAGAGGGTTGCGTTTACCACAGAAAGCCCTCTCTCCTACTGTGGTCTTTCGACGGTGCGCACGCGGGGCGCACTTGAACTTGGGTGCTGGTTCTCCTCCGTGGGACTGGCGTCGCTAGGGCCCCCTGATAACGTTGCCTTGGTTTCACGTCCAGTCGTCCTTCCGAATTTCACTTTGAAGTTGGAGATGCTCCTGGGGCTGTGCTTCCCTCTCGGACGGACAGCATGACCAGTCCCTTCTGGCACTTTGTTGGGTCCCATCCATCTCGGCTGGTGCCACTTCCGCTTTAGGTCGTCTATGGTTTCGCGACCGGCACATCCGAGATGCTCACACCGGGGTCTAGTCTGCTCCTGAAAATGAGGGATGAGAACACTGAATGAGTCTTTGTCTACTTAATGCGGAATCATTTGTTGAAGAGCGCCCGGGTCCATGGATTGCCATGGAACGGGGAACTCCTAGTCACCTTCCATCTTAAAAGGTGTGAAACCTGTGGCGGAATTAACGGTGGACCTCACGGTTAGCAGCGCAATTTGCAGCGCCTCATCCAAATTCAATTCAATTCAATCACCACCATAGAAAAATTTCAATTCAAGCCCAAGCCTCTGATTCGTTGGTTCGAGCTTACCTTGAGTTGCAGATGAAAAACCCATGCCTCCCAAATTGGAATCTTCAATTTAGTAGTTGATACAAACCAGTCTCATTCCTGGCTACTCCATCTGAAGTTCTCCTCCTTAGAAGATGCCCTCTCCTGGTCTGCAAGAAGGTGGTTAGGGTGGAAAACATGCATTCTCCCATTTTTGCCTCTAAAATTGTCAATCCGTAACCTAACCACATCGGCTGAATCAATGTAGATGTTATCCTCCAACGACTATGCCCTCTCTAGTGTCCTCAGAACTGCTACCAGCTCTCCTAATTTTTCTTGGACCTGTAATTGTTTAGATGGATGGCCATCGTCAACTACTACCAAATGAATGGAAATCAGCTTTTCTGTTGGATGTCTAAAACGGCAACTGTCTGTGAATTCGCTATAGTCTGGTTTAAATATTAGCATGGCATACTAGCCATCTCTGAGGTTATTCCCCCGTTTTATTGTATTTACTTATTTATTAATTAATTTTTTTAAGGGGGAAAAGGGCAGCGCAGTAACGAGGTGTTGAGGTTAGCCTTCAACCATTCCATCTGCCGCACTGATCCCTTCTCATTCGCATGTCAGATCGGGTTTATTTATGGTCCTGTCTAATTTCTCAGTTCATTCTATTGACATAGTAAACACACAAATGCAGCCACTGTGACAGGTAGGGACCGTTTAAGGGACCGTCTAATACAATGTGATCAACTTTTTGTAAAAATTTGCCGAATGCAGCCATACGTCCGACGCATGCTGAATCTCTCATGATTGATATGGGTTCAATTGCATGCTGACGTAGGTCAAAATCCGTCATCCACTTTCCCCCTCTCTTTCCTGAAAAATAACAGTAGAAATAGAGTTTTCTTCGTCAAAAATATCCAAACAAAGCAGCTTGAAACAATCAGTCCGCACGAGAAAAGCCGACATCGCTGTGCAACTCTCCCAAAAATATAACGGTGCGTGCACATTATAATTTTACCTTTCCGTTTGAAACCGCGAAAAAAAAAGTTAAACAAGCCACGAGTGGCTTCCGAAGAGCAAACCTCAAAAGGTGTCGCAAGAAGATCATCAGTGTACCCAATGATTACAACGCCGTTTGGAGGTTGGGCAGAGATGCGCAGCCACTTGACTAAAAAAAAAAAATAAAACATTTGGAAACACATTAACTAGTAACACATTAAGTACTTTACCACCAAGACGAGTGAATGAGAAATTCTCCAATAAAAATGTGTTGGTCAAAATCACCACGGGAAAATGTATGCAAAAAAACGATTTTCAAAAAAAAAAAATGTGTGTGAAAAACATTTTCATTCATTTGAGTAGACGGCAAACACGTTACGTTAGGAATTTCTAACAATTTCCAATTGAGAACGTGCCTACCCTCTTTACCATTGGTTTCAATTCCTTAGCTCGATGAGTCGGACTCGATGTGAGAAAAATGTGTTTTGTGGGCATGCAATACGATACCAGTCAACGAGATCCTCTGACAGGTCCACTCCGGCTGGCACACCCTCCTCTGAACCGATGACAATTGAGGAATAGGGAACATTAAATAAATTGCCTTGTGTTTCAAACAACCAGGCCATGCGATAAAATTTTTGTTCTCGAGTCTGTCAAAGGCATTGTGCAGTGGGCTGGGGTCATTCGGGACTGTAGGGCAGTACGGGAAGAACCATGGAGGCCCAAGGCTGACACTGGACACAGAGTTCGGTGGTGGATCATCTACTGACGTTAGCAACAGTCAGCTTTGTGTTGGCGGTGAGAATTGTTCGTTCGGCAGTGTGACATTCAGTCATCTGAGCAGACTTTTGACTTTGACGAGCAAGTTGAGATCCAGCATGTTCAGTTCAGCGGACAATCTTTCGGTGAGGCCAGTGGTGACCCCCCGTTGTTGGGGCGTCAGAGTACCCATGTGGCAGTTGGGCCTCATCCATGTGTGGGTGGTGTGGCTTGTCAGTGGACAGTCTTTGTGGAGGCAGCGCAGGTATTACAATGTCCGTTTGATCTCATCACAGCGGAGGAGTCTATGAATACAGTTGAGTTGAGTTAGGTTGAGTCAGCTTGGTCCCCGATGACCCCCGCACTGGCCCACATCCCCTCCTAACTCCCCCCTCCACAGCTATGCCGTCTTGGCCTCCCAGTGGGCCTGGAGCTTGGGTGGGGGTAGGGTCAGCCATGATGGAGTCTGTACAGAGACACTGATTCATATTCGATTAGATTTCTCAATTTTCTCCCTTTTTTTATTTTTTTTAATTTTTTTAATTTATTTTTTCTTCATGCATTACTGGAGACCCTTGGCCTCTTGGAAGTGCAGTCAGTTATTGTGTAGCCTCGATCATTTCTCAGTCACCGTCTTGGCTTTTGATTCGGGATTGCTGCATATAAAATAAGAAATAAATTCGCCAATTCTCGTCATCTAAGGTGGGGGAAAAAGCGGAAGAATTAGCCATCATATTTCAAGCATCAGTTTGTACTACACAAATCGAAATTGGTGGCCACAGATCAACAATAGCCATCAAGTACGGTAAGTCAATAATTGAATCAAGTTCATAAAGCCTCAGTCCCTGATCCCACAGTAGTATTGCAGTCATCAGTTCGAAAATACTATTTTCTTTATTCAGTCATTCTTTCCTTTGCATTTTTCCCAACATTATCAATTGTCAATAACTTGTCTTGGGCAAAACTGAGGGAGCTCAACGCACAGTGGAATTGGGTGGGGGCTGCGGAATTGCTTGATTGTGCCCCCCCCCCCCTTTTTTCATGCGGTTTACAACCTGCATGGAGGGTCCCTGCAGAGCTCACACAGTGATTAGAGTGCCCCTCGGTTAACAAACGCTGTAAAACGCTGTGTATATATTTTTCTTAATTCATTCAATATCTAAAAAGCTTACAATAGGGTTTTTTCAATTGTGAAAAATAAAGACCCATTCTTCATGTGTCCGGTGAGTGCAGGCCTCCTGCCCGCAGGCTGGCCATCCGCTCCTAATTCTCTTGCCTTGTCTATGTGGAGGGTGGCACGGAATTCAACGCTCCCTCCTCCATGCGGTGGATGAGGAACCGTGCTGCCTTGATTACCATAACTTTGTTCTTGTTACTTTATCAATCATTTTCCTTTCAAATGTGGACAGCAATGGACAAGCCGTCCACTCAACGCAATACTGTATAGCCTTAATTGCATTCCAATTGGCATTGTTAATTCTCCCTTTTTTTTATTTCCAAACTCTTGCCTTATTCTTACACATTATTCTTTAAACCTTGTGCTCGCTTTACTTATTTCCGCTACTTCTTTCAATCTTTACACGCACATGCAAAGCTTACTTTCAACATACTCAATCCAACATTGTCTACTTAGCTCATCTTCAATTTCCGAACCATCAGTACTCACCACCTGAGAACAAATCTCAGCTTCTGTGTTCTTTCAAACTTAGCCTGTTGCAGACATGTGCACATTTTAAGCATGACATCTTTGATCCTCTGTCGAAACGGAGACTGTTCCTCTCCTCTTTCGTCAACAACTGCTTCAAAAACAAAGTGTATGCAGAAAAGCGGTCAAGACTGCTTTTCTCTCCCCCCTGTGATTGAGAGGAGAGAAATTGCAGCACGCAAAGAGCACATCTGGTAACAAGTTGACTTGAACCTAAAACAATCATTCTCTTCACACTTCTACTTTCAAAAAGAGCACCCCATCCTCCCAGCCCCCCCTCTCTCTGGTGGACTGAGGAATCCTCAACGCCTTCTTCTCCTCTCCCTACATTCTGGCTCCTCATCGAGGCCGTCAAACATCATCATATATATCAAATATTACAGGCTATAAGAGAAAAAACACAAATAACATGCCCAGATCAGAAAACAATTTCTGACTACTCATTACACTGCTCACTTCACTTTAGTGTCTATTTTCTCTAATAAGAAACGTTCTATATGTGCCAATGTCAGATAAGGATTCCAACAGAATGCCATTCATCACTAGTATGATTATCGGTCTCTCTCCTTTTATTATACAGAATTATCATCATTACTCATATGTATTTTATTTGCCTTTTCGCTTAACCCTCATATTTTGATAAACATAGTTCAATAAACATCACCATCAGACTAAATTTATCCTGCTTCATGAATAACTATATATCATTACGTTGCATTATCGATTTGGTATTTGCCACCGACAAGCATTCATTCATTATCGTCAATTCGGCACCTCCAGACTCAGGGCAGTTTGATTTGATCGGTCCTTGTTGGACTTCACCACATTCCGACACTTCGCCCGCCAAAGCAGAAACAAGGGTGTCGTCGCCTTTTTTGATGCGGGCCCCTAAAACTGCCCGAAATCTGAGGATCCCGAAGCCGCTTGTAGGTCTGTTGTTTTTCTTTTTCGCCTCCTCATTCTGTCTAAGTCTGCATAGTCGCTACGTGGCCTTTTACGCCACAACGAAAACATCTACCCTCTTTCAAAAGTTTTAGTTCCTCAGAAGTGAATTTGGAGGAATCAGACGGCTTTCTATGTTGGTTTGTTTTTTCGAGGACTTTTGGTGTTTTGGTTTCCTCGGCGCAATAATCATTAATTACTTGCACAACCCGTATCGGTCCATCATCATCTATCCCAGCTAATCGCGTGTTTTTGACGAACGTTTTTCTTCATCTTGACACACTGTCGCCCGTTGCGACATGTTTAATCGCAAGGAGTCAAGGAATGTCCTTGCATCCATGTTGGTGCCTAGCAACAACCAAAAGTATTCACGGAATTTACAGGAAGTCGCACTCTTGCTCGGTATGTTTTTTCAAACCAAAATGTTACGTACCTGCGCCGAATTGAATAATCACTATCACTATCGAACCGGAGCGAATTATTCAAGTTCAATATTCGCAACTTCCTTCCCCTCTTTTTTTTTTTTGTTTTGTTAGTGTTTAATCCCAATTTGGTCCAGTTTACAACCGCATAGGGCAGACACTAAAACTGGATTTAATCAGTGGGACAGCAAGTCAAAATCACAGTCGTGGTAAAATCCTCTTCAACCCAACGGGTGGGATTTTCTTGCATAAGGCATCCACGACAGTCTGCTGTTTACAATCCCACTGCATATTACATGGGTTACGGCACCGCACGGTATCGTAACCCCCAAACAGACAAATGCACACACAGAGGAAACAGCCCGCGCGACACTCACACGTCAAGCTCGCAACATTCACTCCAACACGCGCAAACACACACACACACACACAAACACACACACAGGAATGATCAGATCCTGTGTTCCGAGAGCCAATTTCCGTTTCCGAGCTAAGCCCTGTGACCGCAGCCTAAACCAATCCAGTTCAGGTTGCCACTAGTGTGGAAGCTGGTACTCATTTCTCGAGCCACCGGGGCGCCAACATTTCCGGAGCCACCGGGGCCAAATCACCGTCAATCAGACTGACCTTAGTTTTCCGCCAATCCTTCCTGGTGAACGAGCCCGCCCAGGTCCGCCGGATTGGCGTTCGCGTCCCCGTCGGCAGGCGGCCCCGCTCCTGGCCCCAAGAAAAGAGCCTTCGATGTCCCAATAGGCTCCGACGGTGCACCAATTTGGTTCAGTCGCCGCAGGCCGCCAGCCGCAGGGGAGGCTTTGCCATCCCGGACGAGCCCCCAAGTAATGTCAGAGATGGTCTCTCGGACGGTCGACAAAGGCTCGAACACAGGAACAGATCGTCTTTCTCTGCCGGCAGGAGGTGCAGTTTTCGATGAAGCCACTCAGTGTGAGCTTCCCAACTGACACCCAACCCCTGCAACCTCTGCCGACCTTTTTATTGATTGTATATGCAAATTACGAGAAACATATCAGAAAAACACTCCCATCTTCATTAACATGACACACCTCTGAACGGCCCCATTGGGTCGCCCCTCAGACAAAGCACTCTCTTGGTACTCGCACCAACATCCGGACATGTGTACATTCCAAGGGGTACCTCCTTATAATTTGGCTCGTAACTCTTTTCTCATGATGGAGTGCTCAAGTACTCCCTTCCGTCCAAGGTTAAATCTTCCTTTCCAAGTTATAAGATAACAGGCACCAGTGTGTCTACTAATGATGTGGTCAGGTACCATCTGCTTCGTTCTCTTGATCTCTCTGACTCTATGCTTCCATTGTGTGCGAGATGTTCTGAACACAAGCGTTCCGAGGTCAATCAAGCATGTAACAAGATGAAACTTTAAAACATGACAACATTGTATTTTCTATTCTAAAACCGGCAAAGGGCGTCGTGGTCGGATGACTTGTGTCTGGCTCGCGGCCCGCGGAGGTCAGCTTGAGCACCGGGGAGGGCGGCGGCAGGGAGGAGCGTGGCCGGCAGAGGGCGTCGTGGTCGGATGACTTGTGTGTGGCGCGCGGCCTGCGGAGGTCAGCTTGAGCACCGGGGGAGAGGGCGGGCGGCAGGGGGAGCGTGGCCGGCAAAGGGCGTCGTGGTCGGATGACTTGTGTCTGGCTCGCGGCCCGCGGAGGTCAGCTTGAGCACCGGGGGAGAGGGCGGGCGGCAGGGAGGAGCGTGGCCGGCAGAGGGCGTCGTGGTCGGATGACTTGTGTGTGACGCGCGGCCCGCGGAGGTCAGCTTGAGCACCGAGGGAGAGGGCGGGCGAGGTGGCAGAGCGTGGCCGGCAGAGGGCGTCGTGGTCGAATGACTTGTGATTGGCGTGCAGCCCGCGGAGGTCAGCTTGAGCACCAGGGGAGAGGGCGGGCGGCGGGGGAGCGTGGCCGGCAGAGGGCGTCGTGGTCGGATGACTTGTGTGTGGCGCGCGGCCCGCGGAGGTCAGCTGAGCACCAGGGAGAGGGCGGGCGAGGTGGCAGAATGTGGCCGGCAGAGGGCGTCGTGGTCGGATGACTTGTGTGTGGCGCGCGGCCCGCAGAGGTCAGCTTGAGCACCGGGGGAGAGGGCGGGCGAGGTGGCAGAGCGTGGCCGGCAGAGGGCGTTGTGGTCGGATGACTTGTGTGTGTCGCGCGGCCCGCGGAGGTCAGCTTGAGCACCAGGGGAGAGGGCGGGCGAGGTGGTAGAGCGTGGCCAGCAGAGGGCGTCGTGGTCGGATTACTTGTGTGTGGCGCGCGGCCCGCGGAGGTCAGCTTGCGCACCGAGGGAGAGGGCGGGCGAGGTGGCAGAGCGTGGCCGGCAGAGGGCGTCGTGGTCGGATGACTTGTGTGAGGCGCGCGGCCCGCGGAGGTCAGCTTGAGCACCGAGGAGAGGGCGGGCGAGGTGGCAGAGCGTGGCCGGCAGAGGGCGTTGTGGTCGGATGACTTGTGTGTGGCGCGCGGCCCGCGGAGGTCAGCTTGAGCACCAGGGAGAGGGCGGGCAAGGTGGCAGAATGTGGCCGGCAGAGGGCGTCGTGGTCGGATGACTTGTGTGTGGCGCGCGGCCCGCGGAGGTCGGCTTGAGCACCAGGGGAGAGGGCGGGCGAGGTGGCAGAATGTGGCCCGCAGAGGGCGTCGTGGTCGGATTACTTGTGTGTGGCGTGCGGCCCGTGGAGGTCAGCTTGAGCACCGAGGGAGAGGGCGGGCGAGGTGGCAGAGTGTGGCCAGCAGAGGGCGTCGAGGACAGATGACTTGTGTGTGGCGCGCGGCCTGCGGAGGTCAGCTTGAGCACCGAGGGAGAGGGCGGGCGGCGGGGGGGAGCGTGGCCGGCAGAGGGCGTCGTGGTCGGTTGACTTGTGTGTGGCGCGCGGCCCGCGGAGGTCAGCTTGAGCACCGGGGGAGAGGGCGGGCGGCGGGGGGGAGCGTGGCGGCAGAGGGTGTCGTGGTCGGATGACTTGTGTGTGGCGCGCGTCCCGCGGAGGTCAGCTTGAGCACCGAGTGAGAGGGCGGGCGAGGTGGCAGAGCGTGGCCGGCAGAGGGCGTCGTGGTCGGATGACTTGTGTGTGGCGTCGCGGCCCGCGGAGGTCAGCTTGAGCACTGGGGAGAGGGCGGGCGGCGGGGGGAACGTGGCGGCAGAGGGCGTCGTGGTCGGATAACTTGTGTGTGGCGCGCAGCCCGCGGAGGTCAGCTTGAGCACCGGGGGAGAGGGCGGGCGGCGGGGGAGCGTGGCCGGCAGAGGGCGTCCTGGTCGGATAACTTGTGTGTGGCGCGCGGCCCGCGGAGGTCAGCTTGAGCACCGAGGGAGAGGGCGGGCGAGGTGGCAGAATGTGGCCCGCAGAGGGCGTCGTGGTCGGATTACTTGTGTGTGGCGTGCGGCCCGCGGAGGTCAGCTTGAGCACCGGGGAGAGGGCGGGCGAGGTGGCAGAGTGTGGCCGGCAGAGGGCGTCGTGGTCGGATGACTTGTGTGTGGCGCGCGGCCCGCGGAGGTCAGCTTGAGCACCGAGGAGAGGGCGGGCGACGGGGGAGCGTGGCCGGCAGAGGGTGTCGTGGTCGGATGACTTGTGTGTGGCGCGCGGCCCGCGGAGGTCAGCTTGAGCACCGAGTGACAGGGCGGGCGAGGTGGCAGAGCGTGGCCGGCAGAGGGCGTCGTGGTCGGATGACTTGTGTGTGGCGTGCGGCCCGCGGAGGTCAGCTTGAGCTCTGGGGAGAGGGCGGGCGGCGGGGGAGCGTGGCCGGCAGAGGGCGTCGTGGTCGGATAACTTGTGTGTGGCGCGCGGCCCGCGGAGGTCAGCTTGAGCACCGAGGGAGAGAGCGGGCGGCGGGGGGGAGCGTGGCCGGCAGAGGGCGTCGTGGTCAGATGACTTGAGTGTGGCGCGCGGCCTGCGGAGGTCAGCTTGAGCACCGAGGGAGAGAGCGGGCGGCGGGGGGGAGCGTGGCCGGCAGAGGGCGTCGTGGTCGGATGACTTGTGTGTGCGCGCGCCCGCAGAGGTCAGCTTGAGCACCAGGGAGAGGGCGGGCGAGGTGGCAGAGCATGGCCGGCAGAGGGCGTCGTGGTCGGATGACTTGTGTGTGGCGCGCGGCCCGCAGAGGTCAGCTTGAGCACCGAGGGAGAGGGCGGGCGAGGTGGCAGAGCGTGGCCGGCAGAGGGCGTCGTGGTCGGATGACTTGTGTGTGGCGCGCCCGCCGGAGGTCAGCTTGAGCACTGGGGAGAGGGCGGCGAGGGGGGGAGCGTGGCCAGCAGAGGGCGTCGTGGTCGGATAACTTGTGTGTGGCGCGCAGCCCGCGGAGGTCAGCTTGAGCACCGAGGAGAGGGCGGGCGAGGTGGCAGAGCGTGGCCGGCAGAGGGCGTCGTGGTCGGATGACTTGTGTGTGGCGCGCGGCCCGCGGAGGTCATCTTGAGCACCGAGGAGAGGGCGGGCGCGGGGGGCGTGGCGGGTGGCAGAGCGTGGCCGGCAGAGGGCGTCGTGGTCGGATGACTTGTGTGTGGCGCGCGGCCCGCGGAGGTCAGCTTGAGCACCAGGGAGAGGGCGGGCAAGGTGGCAGAATGTGGCCGGCAGAGGGCGTCGTGGTCGGATGACTTGTGTGTGGCGCGCGGCCCGCGGAGGTCAGCTTGAGCACCGAGGGAGAGGGCGGGCGAGGTGGCAGAATGTGGCCGCAGAGGGCGTCGTGGTCGGATTACTTGTGTGTGGCGCGCGGCCCGTGGAGGTCAGCTTGAGCACCGAGGAGAGGGCGGGCGAGGTGGCAGAGTGTGGCCAGCAGAGGGCGTCGTGGTCAGATGACTTGTGTGTGGCGCGCGGCCTGCGGAGGTCAGCTTGAGCACCGGGGGAGAGGGCGGGCGGGGGGGAGCGTGGCGGCAGAGGGCGTCGTGGTCGGATGACTTGTGTGTGTCGCGCGCCCGCGGAGGTCAGCTTGAGCACCGGGAGAGGGCGGGCGGCGGGCGGGGGGAGCGTGGCCGGCAGAGGGTGTCGTGGTCGGATGACTTGTGTGTGGCGCGCGGCCCGCGGAGGTCAGCTTGAGCACCGAGGAAGAGGGCGGGCGAGGTGGCAGAGCGTGGCCGGCAGAGGGCGTCGTGGTCGGATGACTTGTGTGTGGCGCGCGGCTCGCGGAGGTCAGCTTGAGCACCGGGGAGAGGGCGGGCGGCAGCTTGAGCACCGAGGAGAGGGCGGGGAAGCGTGGCGGCAGAGGGCGTCGTGGTCGGATGACTTTGTGTGGCGCGCAGCCCGCGGAGGTCAGCTTGAGCACCGGGAGAGGGCGGGCGGCGCGGGGAGCGTGGCGGCAGAGGGCGCCGTGGTCGGATGACTTGTGTGCGCGCGTCCGCGCGCGAGTGAGAGAGCGGGCGAGGTGGCCGCGGAGGTCAGCTTGAGCACCGAGGAGAGGGCGGCGAGGTGGCAGAATGTGGCCGCAGAGGCGCCGTGGTCGGATGACTTGTGTGTGCGCGCGCCCGCGGAGGTCAGCTTGAGCACCGAGGGAGAGGGCGGGCGAGGTGGCAGAGCGTGGCCGGCAGAGGGCGTCGTGGTCGGATGACTTGTGTGTGGCGCGCGGCCCGCGGAGGTCAGCTTGAGCACCGAGGAGAGGGCGGGCGACGGGGGAGCGTGGCGGCAGAGGGTGTCGTGGTCGGATGACTTGTGTGTGCGCGCGCCCGCGGAGGTCAGCTTGAGCACCGAGTGAAAGGGCGGGCGAGGTGGCAGAGCGTGGCCGGCAGAGGGCGTCGTGGTCGGATGACTTGTGTGGCGCGCGGCCCGCGGAGGTCAGCTTGAGCACCTGGGGAGAGGGCGGGCGGCGGGGGGAGCGTGGCCCGCAGAGGGCGTCGTGGTCGGATGACTTGTGTGGCGCGCGCCCGCGGAGGTCAGCTTGAGCACCGAGGAGAGAGCGGGCGAGGCGAGGGGGAGCGTGGCGGCAGAGGGCGTCGTGGTCAGATGACTTGTGTGTGGCGCGCGGCCCGCGGAGGTCAGCTTGAGCACCGGGGGAGAGAGCGGGCGGCGGGGGAGCGTGGCCGGCAGAGGGCGTCGTGGTCGGTTGACTTGTGTGTGGCGCGCGGCCCGCAGAGGTCAGCTTGAGCACCGAGGGAGAGGGCGGGCGAGGTGGCAGAGCATGGCCGGCAGAGGGCGTCGTGGTCGGATGACTTGTGTGTGGCGCGCGGCCCGCGGAGGTCAGCTTGAGCACCGGGGAGAGGGCGGGCGCGGGGGAGAGCGTGGCCGGCAGAGGGCGTCGTGGTCGGATGACTTGTGTGTGGCGCGCGGCCGCGGAGGTCAGCTTGAGCACTGGGGAGAGGGCGGGCGGCAGGGGGAGCGTGGCCGGCAGAGGGCGTCGTGGTCGGATAACTTGTGTGTGGCGCGCAGCCCGCGGAGGTCAGCTTGAGCACCGGGGAGAGGGCGGGCGGCGGGGGGGAGCGTGGCGGCAGAGGGCGTCGTGGTCGGATGACTTGTGTGTGGCGCGCGGCCCGCGGAGGTCATCTTGAGCACCGGGGAGAGGGCGGGCGGCGGGGGGGAGCGTGGCCGGCAGAGGGTGTCGTGGTCGGATGACGTGTGTGGCGCGCGTCCCGCGGAGGTTAGCTTGAGCACCGAGTGAGAGGGCGGGCGAGGTGGCGGAGCGTGGCCGGCAGAGGGCGTCGTGGTCGGATGACTTGTGTGTGTCGCGCGGCCCGCGGAGGTCAGCTTGAGCACCGGGGGAGAGGGCGGGCGGCGGGGGGGAGCGTGGCCGGCAGAGGGCGTCGTGGTTGGATGACTTGTGTGTGGCGCGCGGCCCGCGGAGGTCAGCTTGAGCACCGGGGGAGAGGGCGGGCGGCGGGGGAGCGTGGCCGGCAGAGGGCGTCGTGGTCGGATTACTTGTGTGTGGCGCGCGGCCCGCGGAGGTCAGCTTGAGCACCAGGGACAGGGCGGGCGAGGTGGCAGAGCGTGGCCGGCAGAGGGCGTCGTGGTCGGATGGCTTGTGTGTGCCGCTCGGCCCGCGGAGATCAGCTTGAGCACCGAGGAGAGGGCGGGCGAGGTGGCAGAGCGTGGCCGGCAGAGGGCGTCGTGGTCGGATGACTTGTGTGTGGCGCGCGGCCCGCGGAGGTCAGCTTGAGCACCGGGGGAGAGGGCAGGCGGCGGGGGAGCGTGGCCGGCAGAGGGCGTCGTGGTCGGATGACTTGTGTGTGGCTCGCGGCCCGCGGAGGTCAGCTTGAGCACCGAGGAAGAGGGCGGGCGAGGTGGCAGAGCGTGGCCGGCAGAGGGCGTCGTGGTCGGATGACTTGTGTGTGACGCGCGGCCCGCGGAGGTCAGCTTGAGCACCGAGGGAGAGGGCGGGCGAGGTGGCAGAGCGTGGCCGGCAGAGGGCGTCGTGGTCGGATGACTTGTGATTGGCGTGCGCGCCCGCGGAGGTCAGCTTGAGCACCGAGGGAGAGGGCGGGCGAGGTGGCAGAGCGTGGCCGGCAGAGGGCGTCGTGGTCGGATGACTTGTGATTGGCGCGCGGCCCGCGGAGGTCAGCTTGAGCACCAGGGGAGAGGGCGGGCGGCGGGGGAGCGTGGCCGGCAGAGGGCGTCGTGGTCGGATAACTTGTGTGGCGCGCGCCCGCGGAGGTCAGCTTGAGCACCGGGGGAGAGGGCGGGCGGCAGGGGGGAGCGTGGCCGGCAGAGGGTGTCGTGGTCGGATGACGTGTGTGGCGCGCGTCCCGCGGAGGTTAGCTTGAGCACCGAGTGAGAGGGCGGGCGAGGTGGCGGAGCGTGGCCGGCAGAGGGCGTCGTGGTCGGATGACTTGTGTGTGGCGCGCGGCCCGCGGAGGTCAGCTTGAGCACCGGGGGAGAGGGCGGGCGATGGGGGGGAGCGTGGCGGCAGAGGGCGTCGTGGTTGGATGACTTGTGTGTGCGCGCGCCCGCTGGAGGTCAGCTTGAGCACCGGGGAGAGGGCGGGCGCAGGGGGCAGAGCGTGGCCGGCAGAGGGCGTCGTGGTCGGATGACTTGTGTGGGCGCGCGCCCGCGGAGGTCAGCTTGAACACCGAGGAGAGGGCGGGCGAGGTGGCAGAGCGTGGCCG
Source organism: Hippocampus mohnikei (assembly GCA_026261675.1). Classification (NCBI taxonomy): domain Eukaryota; kingdom Metazoa; phylum Chordata; class Actinopteri; order Syngnathiformes; family Syngnathidae; genus Hippocampus; species Hippocampus mohnikei. The sequence goes on from JAKGUB010000196.1 coordinate 582,763, forward strand.
GCAGAGGGCGTCGTGGTCGGATGACTTGTGTGTGGCGCGCGGCCCGCGGAGGTCAGCTTGAGCACCGAGGAGAGGGCGGGCGAGGTGGCAGAGCGTGGCCGGCAGAGGGCGTCGTGGTCGGATGACTTGTGTGTGGCGCGCGGCCCGCGGAGGTCAGCTTGAGCACCGGGGAGAGGGCGGGCGACGGGGGAGCGTGGCCGGCAGAGGGCGTCGTGGTCGGATAACTTGTGTGTGGCGCGCGGCCCGCGGAGGTCAGCTTGAGCACCGGGGAGAGGGCGGGCGGCGGGGGAGCGTGGCGGCAGAGGGCGTCGTGGTCGGATGACTTGTGTGTGGCGCGCGCCCGCGGAGTTCAGCTTGAGCACCGGTGAGAGGGCGGGCGAGGTGGCAGAGCGTGGCCGGCAGAGGGCGTCGTGGTCGGATGACTTGTGTGTGGCGCGCAGCCCGCGGAGGTCAGCTTGAGCACCGGGGGAGAGGGCGGGCGGCGGGGGGGAGCGTGGCCGGCAGAGGGTGTCGTGGTCGGATGACTTGTGTGGCGCGCGGCCCGCGGAGGTCAGCTTGAGCACCGAGGAGAGGGCGGGCGAGGTGGCAGAGCGTGGCCGGCAGAGGGCGTCGTGGTCGGATGACTTGTGTGTGGCGCGCGGCCCGCGGAGGTCAGCTTGAGCACTGGGGAGAGGGCGGGCGGCGGGGGGGAGCGTGGCCGGCAGAGGGCGTCGTGGTCGGATGACTTGTGTGTGGCGCGCGCCCGCTGGAGGTCAGCTTGAGCACCGAGTGAGAGGGCGGGCGAGGTGGCAGAGCGTGGCCGGCAGAGGGCGTCGTGGTCGGATGACTTGTGATTGGCGTGCAGCCCGCGGAGGTCAGCTTGAGCACCGAGGGAGAGGGCGGGCGGCGGGGGGGAGCGTGGCCGGCAGAGGGCGTCGTGGTCGGATGACTTGTGTGTGGCGCGCGGCCCGCGGAGGTCAGCTTGAGCACCGAGGAGAGGGCGGGCGAGGTGGCAGAGCGTGGCCGGCAGAGGGCGTCGTGGTCGGATGACTTGTGTGTGGCGCGCGGCCCGCGGAGGTCAGCTTGAGCACCTGGGGAGAGGGCGGCGGCGGGGGAGCGTGGCCGGCAGAGGGCGTCGTGGTCGGATGACTTGTGTGTGGCGCGCGGCCCGCGGAGGTCAGCTTGAGCACCGGGGGAGAGGGCGGGCGGCGGGGGAGCGTGGCCGGCAGAGGGCGTCGTGGTCGGATGACTTGTGTGTGGCGCGCAGCCCGCGGAGGTCAGCTTGAGCACCGAGGGAGAGGGCGGCGCGGGGGGGGAGCGTGGCCGGCAGAGGGCGTCGTGGTTGGATGACTTGTGTGTGCGCGCGCCCGCGGAGGTCAGCTTGAGCACCGGGGGAGAGGGCGGGCGGCGGGGGAGCGTGGCCGGCAGAGGGCGTCGTGGTCGGATGACTTGTGTGTGCGCGCGGCCCGCGGAGGTCAGCTTGAGCACCAGGGGAGAGGGCGGGCGAGGTGGCAGAGCGTGGCCGGCAGAGGGCGTCGTGGTCGGATGACTTGTGTGTGGCGCGCGGCCCGCGGAGGTCAGATTTAGCACCGAGTGAGAGGGTGGGCGAGGTGGTAGAGCGTGGCCAGCAGAGGGCGTCGTGGTCGGATGACTTGTGTGTGCCGCGTGGCCCGCGGAGGTCAGCTTGAGCACCGAGGGACAGGGCGGGCGAGGTGGCAGAGCGTGGCCGGCAGAGGGCGTCGTGGTCGGATGACTTGTGTGTGGCGTGCGGCCCGCGGAGGTCAGCTTGAGCACCGAGGGAGAGGGCGGGCGAGGTGGCAGAGCGTGGCCGGCAGAGGGCGTCGTGGTCGGATGACTTGTGTGTGGCGCGCGGCCTGCGGAGGTCAGCTTGGGCGGCGGGGGGGAGCGTGGCCGGCAGAGGGCGTCGTGGTTGGATGACTTGTGTGTGGCGCGCGGCCCGCGGAGGTCAGATTTAGCACCGAGTGAGAGGGTGGGCGAGGTGGTAGAGCGTGGCCAGCAGAGGGCGTCGTGGTCGGATGACTTGTGTGTGCCGCGCGGCCCGCGGAGGTCAGCTTGAGCACCGAGGGACAGGGCGGGCGAGGTGGCAGAGCGTGGCCGGCAGAGGGCGTCGTGGTCGGATGACTTGTGTGTGCGCGCGCCCGCGGAGGTCAGCTTGAGCACCGGGGGAGAGGGCGGGCGGCGGGGGAGCGTGGCCGGCAGAGGGCGTCGTGGTCGGATGACTTGTGTGTGGCTCGCGGCCCGCGGAGGTCAGCTTGAGCACCGGGGGAGAGGGTGGGCGGCAGGGAGGAGCGTGGCCGGCAGAGGGCGTCGTGGTCGGATGGCTTGTGTGTGGCGCGCGGCCCGCGGAGGTCAGCTTGAGACACCAGGGAGAGGGCGGGCGAGGTGGCAGAGCGTGGCCGGCAGAGGGCGTCGTGGTCGGATGACTTGTGTGTGGCGCGCGGCCCGCAGAGGTCAGCTTGAGCACCGGGGGAGAGGGCGGGCGAGGTGGCAGAGCGTGGCCGGCAGAGGGCGTCGTGGTCGGATGACTTGTGCGTGCCGCGCGGCCCGCGGAGATCAGCTTGAGCACCGAGGGAGAGGGCGGGTGAGGTGGTAGAGCGTGGCCGGCAGAGGGCGTCGTGGTCGGATGACTTGTGTGTGGCGCGCGGCCCGCGGAGGTCAGCTTGAGCACCGGGGGAGAGGGCGGTTGGGGGGGGGAGCGTGGCCGGCAGAGGGCGTCGTGGTCGGATGACTTGTGTGTGGCGCGCGGCCCGCGGAGGTCAGCTTGAGCACCGAGGAGAGGGCGGGCGAGGTGGCAGAGCGTGGCCGGCAGAGGGCGTCGTGGTCGGATGACTTGTGTGTGGCGCGCGGCCCGCGGAGGTCAGCTTGAGCACCGGGAGAGGGCGGGCGAGGTGGCGGAGCGTGGCCGGCAGAGGGCGTCGTGGTCGGATGACTTGTGTGTGGCGCGCGGCCCGCGGAGGTCAGCTTGAGCACCGAGGAGAGGGCGGGCGAGGTGGCAGAGCGTGGCCGGCAGAGGGCGTCGTGGTCGGATGACTTGTGTGTGCGCGCGCCCGCGGAGGTCAGCTTGAGCACCGAGTGAGAGGGCGGGCGAGGTGGCAGAGCGTGGCCGGCAGAGGGCGTCGTGGTCGGATGACTTGTGTGTGGCGCGCGGCCCGCGGAGGTCAGCTTGAGCACCGAGGGAGAGGGCGGGCGGCGGGGGGGAACGTGGCCGGCAGAAGGCGTCGTGGTTGGATGACTTGTGTGTGCCGCGCGGCCCGCGGAGGTCAGCTTGAGCACCGAGGGAGAGGGTGGGCGAGGTGGCAGAGCGTGGCCGGCAGAGGGCACCGCGGTCGGATGACTTGTGTGTGGCGCGCGGCCTGAGGAGGTCAGCTTGAGCACCGGGGGAGAGGGCGGGCGGGCGGGGGGAGCGTGGCCGGCAGAGGGCGTCGTGGTCGGATGACTTGTGTGTGGCGCGCGGCCTGCGGAGGTCAGCTTGAGCACCGGGGGAGAGGGCGGGCGAGGTGGCAGAGAGCGTGGCCGGCAGAGGGCGTCGTGGTCGGATGACTTGTGTGTGGCGCGCGGCCCGCGGAGGTCAGCTTGAGCACCGGGGGAGAGGGCGGGCGGCGGGGGGAACGTGGCCGGCAGAGGGCGTCGTGGTCGGATGACTTGTGTGTGGCGCGCGCCCGCGGAGGTCAGCTTGAGCACCGAGGAGAGGGCGGGCGAGGTGGCAGAGCGTGGCCGGCAGAGGGCGTCGTGGTCGGATGACTTGTGTGTGGCACGCGGCCCGCGGAGGTCAGCTTGAGCACCGAGGGAGAGGGCGGGCGGCGGGGGGGAGCGTAGGTGGCAAAGGGCGCCTTGGTAGGATGACTTGTGTGTGGCGCGCGGCCCGCGGAGGTCAGCTTGAGCACCGGGGAGAGGGCGGGCGGCGGGGGAGCGTGGCCGGCAGAGGGCGTCGTGGTCGGATGACTTGTGTGTGGCGCGCGGCCCGCGGAGGTCAGCTTGAGCACCGAGGGAGAGGGCGGCGAGGTGGCAGAGCGTGGCCGGCAGAGGGCGTCGTGGTCGGATGACTTGTGTGTGGCGCACGGCCCGCGGAGGTCAGCTTGAGCATTGGGGGAGAGGGCGGGCGAGCGGGCGGAGCGTGGCCGGCAGAGGGCGTCGTGGTCGGATGACTTGTGTGTGGCGCACGGCCCGCGGAAGTCAGCTTGAGCACCGAGGGAGAGGGCGGGCGAGGTGGCAGAGCGTGGCCGGCAGAGGGCGCCGTGGTCGGACTTGTGTGTGCGCGCCTGCGGAGGTCAGCAGGCGGCGGGGGGCGTGGCGGCAGAGGGCGTCGTGGTTGGATGACTTGTGTGTGGCGCGCGGGGAGAGGGTGGGCCGCGTGGCGGCAGAGGTCAGCTTGAGCACCGAGGGAGAGGGCGGGCGAGGTGGCAGAGCGTGGCCGGCAGAGGGCGTCGTGGTCGGATGACTTGTGTGTGGCGCGCGGCCCACGGAGGTGAGCTTGAGCACCGAGGGAGAGGGCGGGCGAGGTGGCAGAGCGTGGCTGGCAGAGGGCGTCGTGGTCGGATGACTTGTGTGTGGCGCGCGGCCCACGGAGGTCAGCTTGAGCACCGAGGGAGAGGGCGGGCAGCGGGGGGGAGCGTGGCCGGCAGAGGGCGTCGTGGTCGGATGACTTGTGTGTGGCGCGCGGCACGCGGAGGTCAGCTTGAGCACCGAGGGAGAGGGCGGGCGAGGTGGCAGAGAGCGTGGCCGGCAGAGGGCGTCGTGGTCGGATGACTTGTGTGTGGCGCGCGGCCCGCGGATGTCAGCTTGAGGACCGGGGGAGAGGGCGGGCGGCGGGGGGGAACGTGGCCGGCAGAGGGCGTCGTGGTCGGATGACTTGTGTGTGCGCGCGCGCTTGAGGACCGCGGAAGTCAGCTTGAGCACCGGGGAGGGGCGGGCGAGGTGGCAGAGCGTGGCGTGGCGGCAGAGGGCGCCGTGGTCGGATGACTTGTGTGTGGCGCGCGGCCCGCGGATGTCAGCTTGAGGACCGCGAGAGGGCGGGCGGCGGGGGAACGTGGCGGCAGAGGGCGTCGTGGTCGGATGACTTGTGTGTGGCGCGCGCCGCGGAGGTCAGCTTGAGCACCGAGGGAGAGGGCTGGCGAGGTGGCAGAGCGTGGCCGGCAGAGGGCGTCGTGGTCGGATGACTTGTGTGTGGCGCGCGGCCCGCGGAAGTCAGCTTGAGCACCAGGGGAGAGAGCGGGCAGCGGGGGGGAGCGTGGCCGGCAGAGGGCGTCGTGGTCGGATGATGTGTGTGGCGCGCGGCCCGCGGAAGTCAGCTTGAGCACCGAGGGAGGGGGCGGGCGAGGTGGCAGAGCGTGGCCGGCAGAGGGCGTCGTGGTCGGATGACTTGTGTGTGGCGCGCGGCCCGCGGAAGTCAGCTTGAGCACCAGGGGACAGGGCGGGCGAGGTGGCAGAGCGTGGCCAGCAGAGGGCGTCGTGGTCGGATGACTTGTGTGTGGCGCGCGGCCTGCGGAGGTCAGCTTGAGCACCGGGGGAGAGAGCGGGCGGCGGGGGGGAGCGTGGCCGGCAGAGGGCGTCGTGGTCGGATGACGTGTGTGTGGCGCGCGCCCGCGGAGGTCAGCTTGAGCACCGGGGGAGAGGGCGGCGGGGGGGAGCGTGGCCGGCAGAGGGCGTCGTGGTCGGATGACTTGTGTGTGGCGCGCGGCCCGCAGAGGTCAGCTTGAGCACCGAGTGAAAGGGCGGGCGAGGTGGCAGAGCGTGGCCGGCAGAGGGCGTCGTGGTCGGATGACTTGTGTGTGGCGCGCGGCCCGCGGAGGTCAGCTTGAGCACCGGGGGAGAGGGCGGGCGGCGGGGAGCGTGGCCGGCAGAGGGCGTCGTGGTCGGATGACTTGTGTGTGGCGCGCGGCCCGTGGAGGTCAGCTTGAGCACCGAGGGAGAGGGTGGGCGAGGTGGCAGAGCGTGGCCGGCAGAGGGCACCGCGGTCGGATGACTTGTGTGAGGCGCGCGGCCCGCGGAGGTCAGCTTGAGCACCGAGGGAGAGGGCGGGCGGCGGGGGGGAGCGTGGCCGGCAAAGGGCGTCGTGGTCGGATGACTTGTGTGTGGCGCGCGGCCCGCGGAGGTCAGCTTGAGCACCAGGGGAGAGGGCGGGCGAGGTGGCAGAATGTGGCCGGCAGAGGGCATCGTGGTCGGATGACTTGTGTGTGGCGTGCGGCCCGCGGATGTCATTTTGAGCACCGAATGGGGTGGCAACCGTTCTTTTCCTGACATCGCCAGTGTGCGCGGTGATTTTTTTCGGCTCTTACATTAATGCGTGCCTCTCTGGGCCCGAAAAAAAATCCAAAACGATTTTTTTTTTTTTTTGGCGCAGGGCCAGTGGGACCAAATGGGGTGGCAAACGTTCTTTTCCTGACATCGCCAGTGTGCGCGGTGATTTTTTTCGGCTCTTACATTAATCGTGTGCTCTCTGGGCCCGAAAAAATCCAAAACGCTTTTTGTTTAGCGCAGGGCCAGTGGGACCAAATGGGGTGGCAACCGCTTCTTTTCCTGACATCGCCAGTGTGCGCGGTGATTTTTTCGGCCCTTACATTAATGCGTGCCTCTCTGGTTCAAAAAATCCAAAAGGCTTTTTTTTGTTTAGCGCATGGCCAGTGGGACCAAATGGGGTGGCAACCGTTCTTTTCCTGACATCGCCAGTGTGCGCGGTGATTTTTTTCGGCTCTTACATTAATGCGTGCCTCTCTGGGCCCGAAAAAATCCAAAACGGTTTTTTTGTTTAGCGCAGGGCCAGTGGGACCAAATGGGGTGGCAACCGTTCTTTTCCTGACATCGCCAGTGTGCGCGGTGATTTTTTTCGGCTCTTACATTAATGCGTGCCTCTCTGGGCCCGAAAAAATCCAAAACGCTTTTTTGTTTAGCGCAGGGCCAGTGGGACCAAATGGGGTGGCAACCGTTCTTTTCTGACATCGCCAGTGTGCGCGGTGATTTTCTTCGGCTCTTACATTAATGCGTGCCTCTCTGGCCCGAAAAAAAAATCCAAAACGCTTTTTTTGTTTAGCGCAGGGCCAGTGGGACCAAATGGGGTGGCAACCGTTCTTTTCCTGACATCGCCAGTGTGCGCGGTGATTTTTTTCGGCTCTTAAATTAATGCGTGCCTCTCTGGGCCCGAAAAAAATCCAAAAGGCTTTTTTTTGTTTAGCGCATGGCCAGTGGGACCAAATGGGGTGGCAACCGTTCTTTTCCTGACATCGCCAGTGTGCGCGGTGATTTTTTTCGCTCTTAAATTAATGCGTGCCTCTCTGGGTCCAAAAATCCAAAAGGCTTTTTTTTGTTTAGCGCATGGCCAGTGGGACGAAATGGGGTGGCAACCGTTCTTTTCCTGACATCGCCAGTGTGCGCGGTGATTTTTTTCGGCTCTTACATTAATGCGTGCCTCTCTGGGCACGAAAAAATCCAAAACGATTTTTTTTTTTGGGCGCAGGGCCAGTGGGACCAAATGGGGTGGCAACCGTTCTTTTCCTGACATCGCCAGTGTGCGCGGTGATTTTTTTCGGCTCTTACATTAATGCGTGCCTCTCTGGGCCCCAAAAAAATCCAAAACGATTTTTTTTTTTTTTGGCGCAGGGCCAGTGGGACCAAATGGGGTGGCAACCGTTCTTTTCCTGACATCGCCAGTGTGCGCGGTGATTTTTTTCGGCTCTTACATTAATGCGTGCCTCTCTGGGCCGAAAAAAATCCAAAACGCTTTTTTTTTAGCGCAGGGCCAGTGGGACCAAATGGGGTGGCAACCGTTCTTTTCCTGACATCGCCAGTGTGCGCGGTGATTT